>JAULBS010003953.1:0-11455 GCA_032355785.1 Symmetromphalus regularis | reverse complement strand
AATGACCACATGATTGACGTCCAATAACCGATGATAAAATATAAATCAATGTGTTCTAGAGGCGTCGTTAAATAAAAACAAAAACCAATATCTGCGACCCTGAAATTATTATAATTTTATATTGCATTTTTACACCTGCAAGATTTTTGCTAGAGGGTAAAATTCTGTACCCTTAAATTTTCTGAGGGTACGACTCTGTACCCTCAAACAGTTGCTATAATGTTTTTTTTAGAGGCAAGTGTTTCCATGCTTGTGGTGAGAACACCGCTAAGATACGTCAAAGTGGTCTAGAATTCATTTCTGAGCCTCTAAAATCAAAACATTTTCTAAAGGAGTATCCTTAGATCCTCCTCTCCACTCTCTTTCTGTGTACCCTCTAATTATTTTCTGGTGGAAACCCGGACCTGAGGATTTCAGGGTAGATTATCTTGTGCTGTGTTACCTTTACAAAATGTGTTATTATTATACTAGTTGTAAAAATATAAAACAGTGTAAATCTCACTTCTTTCAAGTAAGTAGCATCTCCATCAGCTTGTTCAATCAGCTTCTCAGCAACCTCGTCATCCTTACCAACCATGTCATGACGATCAGCTGCATCTACAATTACCACACCTACATCATCACAAGGAGGACCTTCAAGTGTAGCTTTGTCCGGTGCTTCACAGCAAGTTTTTGACATTTTTAATGTATTTGTAGAATTAACCCTAAATAAAACTCTGTCAGGTAGATAGTAGAAGCACACTTTGCATCTGAAATACAAAAGAATTACTTAAAAAATTAAAATTCATAATACAGCCCATTACGCAGGGGTCAGGTTTGATGATGGTATGAAGACATTTTCAAGCATGCCCCAATAAGTGCATGGCTTGAAGCAATGGGTCATTGGACTGATCACCTTAAGAGCACTCATTTGGGCTATTTCTTGTTTAAACAGTGGTTCACAACTGGTATAACAAATGTATGGTATTTGCTATCCAGTCTGTAAGAAACGTTCTTGTAAAAGATTCCTTGCTGCAAATCAAAAAGAGTAGCCTATGTGTCATCAGTACATGTTTTCTTTAGACAAAGTACAACAAATACTGTAGGTTTGACACCTGGAAGCAGTCAGTATGAAAATGTACTGAGGTCTTTTTATCCATTACAATTTAACATACATACAACACTTCTGGATGCATAATTTACACTCCAGTGATAATAGTTCCGAAAGCATAATTTACACAACTTACCAAACTCCAGTGTAGAACATTTGCATTTAAAGACGTCAACTAGGAGCAGATCCGCAGGATACACTAGAGCAGGGTGGTTGGGGTGGGGTGAGGGTTGAAGAGCTGCCAACATTTATATCACCAATAGCAATACACCAATGTATACCTGACCATGTGAATGTACAGGAGATGGGTATGTACTCTCACCTGGATCCTTACCTGAATTGTTAATCACACTTTACCTAACTTCAGGCCTGGCTTAGAACCGCCTGATAATCAGATATCCTTAAGTACCAAATTGTGTCCCATTTCGAAATGTGTCACATTTTACTTTCAGGTATTCAGAGACCGACAATATCACCCCAGATACATTGGCAGTACGAGCCTAGATCAAAAAGAAGTAAATTAAATGCAGAAAAGAACATTTAAAGTATTTTTCGGACACAAGTATAGATCACTGCTCTTTTGCTCTCCGAGATAAAATATAATATCAGATAAAAAAAATTAATCTGATTTGTTGCATAACAGCATATGGAATTGTTTATCTTTTAGTGTGTCTGTCCTTGGCCTGTAATCAAGATACCATGAATGTTTGAGTTTTTTTGGTGGGAACATTTTTCTAAAAGCCACATGTGACAATCACTACTATTGGACACAATTTGGAACTATAACATTAATTCACTATATAATGGAAATTGGTTCTTATGGAAAATACAAGTAACAACTTTTTTATCGACTGCGTTACTAAAAGTGGACAACATAAACTCCGATGTTTTTAAACTAGCTCTATTGTTGAACTGGGCATGCACTGTAGCCATTTTCCATTCGTACGACACAATTTGCTAAGACAAAGATACACATTAACATCCTGACACAGCTACTATACAAACACCAGGAGGATGTTTCAAAATGGTTATTCTTAGACAGACATAAACATTTTGTTATGTTACCGTAACTGAAAAAAGGTAATATTGAAAAACCAGAAACAGTCTCCAGTATAACAAGTAAAAGTGTGTTTAGGATGAACTTACGTTTATAGTTGCTATCTGTATGATGAAACCCTGTGCTGGAGCCGTGCACACACAACCAGGTGGGATTCTGTCGGTCTGTGTTTGTTCCGGCAGGTCAGATTGATCTGTGACAAGCTGGAAGGAATGTTTGGCCATGTTTAATCTAAAATGACAAAAATTAGTAAACAAGACTACTCTCCACCTTAAAGTGGCATTATCAAAGTTTAGTGTGCTCATTTTTGGCATATTTATATTACTTTTATGTACATAGATAATATTAATAAATAAATGTTGTTAAAGCCATGCTTCTAAATCTTTGTTACTAACTAGATAATAGTTTATAATATTATTATTTAATCAGTCAGCATCTGTTGCACACACCATATACATGTATATGCCTTCAGGTAAACAATTTATGTTAAATGCTCTATATAATAAAGTGCACTGGCATAGGAAGCGGGGGTGGGGTGGGAGTGGAGAAGGGCTGTCTTCACCCCACTTTGTAGATATTTCGTATACATATATTTATTCATTTTCCAATGTAAATATATATATGTGTCTGTGTGCCCTCCCCCCTCACTTTTCGGCATCTTCCTATTCCAGTGAAGTGGTTGCCATATAAAATATCTTTCATAAAAATGTAACAACCTAATAATAAAAAAAAAAATAGTTCTTGTTTAAAACAAAAGGTAAAGATTTTCTCTAATTGAAAAAGTTATGTGATACATGTTAATAATAATAGGAACTGTGGTGGGAAACCCACCAATTCCTCCATTTTGGAAATTCACATTTGTTAATGGCACAACTTTATGACATATACAGTGAAACTCCACTATTACGACCACCAGTTGGACTTATTAATATTGGTCTTAATAGTGGGGTGGTCTTAGTACCGGGTTAGTCGTTTTCCCAATCATGTCCAAATATAATAAAGCTAGTAATTTGACGTATCATTTATTTTAATACAGGTGATTCAGAACAGAACAGTACAGAACTTTATTACAACATTACATATTTATATTATATTTATTACAACACCATGTGTTGATCTCCATTTTTGTTATTGCTTAAGTTGGACTGATTGCTTGCAACTTTATTAAATGTTATTTTGTATTTAACTTTAGTGTTATTTTATCTCATGCAGTAGGCCACTACTGTTGAAATCAGGTCATCCTATAAATGTTTGACACATACTTGATGCGACCCCACAGTAGAGTGTCACAGGTACTACTGTACTAGTAATACAGTTATGCAGGGACATAATTGTGATTTAATTAACACAGCTTGGAAACATTATTTATTTAGTGGCATGCAAGTGACACACAAGTTTCAAACTCGATCCTTAATTTCACAGGCTGGATTGTCAAATTAAAAAAAAAAATTAATTCAGGGTAAAATCGAAATAATCCACTACTGGCATGGTTTAAATAATCCACTGTTTGGGTGATCCAGATGCTCCTCTGCTTGGGTGATCCAGATAATCCACTACTATGGGTGATTCAGATAATCCACTGCTATGGGTGATCCAGATAATCTACTGCTATGGGTGATCCAGATTCATGATCAAATACTAAAGTTATCCAGATGCTCCACTGCTTGGGTGATCAAGATAATCCACTGCTATGGGTGATTCAGATAATTCACTGCTATGGGTGATCCAGATAATCCACTGCTATGGGTGATCTAGATAATCAACTGCTATGGTGATTCAGATGATCCACTGCCTGGGTGATTCAGATGAACCACTGCTTGAGTGATTCAGACGATCAACTGCTTGTATAGTCCAGATAATCCAATGCTTGGGTGATTCAGACAATCCAGTTTGAATGGTCCAGATCATCCACTGCTTGGGTGATCCAGATGATCCACTGCTTGAATGGTCCAGATGTTCCACTGCTTGGGTGATCCAGATGATCTACAGCTTACTGATCTCTTGCCATCCCCACTCTGCTTCCAAAGCCAGTGATAATTATATTTATAGACAATATTTATGCACTCATAATTCATACTTCGAATGTTTTGTGTAAATGAAATGTAGTTCATGAATATTTGAAATGCTAGACTAAGTATACAATTCATTCCTATGTTTATGTAATATTGTAACTTTTGTCATCTATGTGTGTTGATGGTGACAGTGATGTATTTTGCTCTGCCCATTTTTCGGTGTTGTGCAAATAAATTTCTTTCTTTTACAATAACTCCCCCGCCTCCCCCACCACCACTGTAAATGGTGTTCGGCAGCATCACTCCTGGATGTTCACAAGTGACAAAATGTATCTTGTCAGCAGACAGGTACTTTGGATGCATTTAAGACGTGGGATTAAACGTGTGTCAAGTAATTTAAAATAATTTAATTAAAACAAATATATCGTTGTTTCAGTTTGATAAAACTATTGTTACTTATTCATGAAGAGAACATTGAAGTATTTTGCTGTTTATTTTCACCATGTGAAAAGATATGAAAACTAATATGTCATTACACGACCTTACCCGCTCACCCATGCTTGGAACATACAATTATTATGACAATGTGAATGTTAAAAAGGGTAAATAACTCTAAAAAAATGTTATTCTTAGAGACCGTTCGTTTCGTAGGATTATTTCACGAGTGTAAATATATATCTGGTAGCGTTGATCTTCAAGATCCACCAGATAACTAATTTTTGAGTGGGTTTATTGGAACTTTACTGGTTTATCCGATAGACCCTGGGCCTAGCTAGAAAACATAAGTAATAATATTTAATAAAAGAGAGAAAATAAATAAATAATAACAACAAAAAAATGAAAAATAAAAAATAAAATGTATATTTAAATTGAGCTTTTGTAAACATAAACAAGTATTTTATCATATTAGGCCAAATATTGAAATTTTCTGGCAAATAATCACTTCATAAAATTAAATCATGTTCTCAATCGTGTTTGTGAATAACAAATTACAAAAATGGGTGGGGGGAATTTTTTATCGATACCATTATATTTCAGTTTAAGACATTTTGTTTAGTAAATGTGGGTGTTTTTTTTTCGAACTTGTTAACCACGTTCAGAAGTTTAAATTTTGCACACCAACCTACTCAGGTAATACTTTCAAAGTCAACTAAAGTGAATATCAAAAGAGAGTTACTCGCCCTTCTGTATCTAATAAAATTGACTGCCCCACTACGGTTTTGATGCGCTGTACCGTAATATACGAGATATAAAAATCTTTTTAAAAATCAATCTATAAAATCGTCATTCTATGACTTCGTTTCCTCGGATGGACTTTTAACACTACATATGTTTGTGCAAAATGGTAAATTGCCTTTTAATGTATTTACTTTACGTAGTTATACAAAATCAACCGGAATTACAGTCAGCTCATATCTAAAATCACTTTGCAAATAACTTCGGTCTGTAAGTTACTCACCGTCAAGCTCCGCAAACCACCGCTATTCACAACACGATCACGTGACAATGATTATGAGTCGATTGACACCAATCACCGGCCCCAGTAGTCCAGTGGGTAAGCTTTCGTACTGATGGCTGGTAGGTACTGGGATCGAATCTCAGTCGGCATTGAATTTTAAATCTCAGTATCGTCTCCAATCCAGAGTAACTGCATCGCAATTCTCTGTGGGTAGGTGTATACCACTTACACCAACCAGTGGTCCACTACTGGTTTATCAAAGACTATGGTATATGTCCTTTGCTGTCTGTGACAAAATAAAGACCCCTTGCTGGTTATCGGTTCACTAACACTAACCTCAGTTGAGCTTCCTGTGCTTCTTCTGCGTGGAATCAAAATTTGGCCATGTTGCATGTATTTAGACAGCTTTTCATCAGTTTCTCTCCAATTCAACCAATCGCTCATCAGCATTTCAATCATCTTAATCGTGAAGAAACACCTAAAAAGCCATCTTAATAAAAAAACATGTGACCAAAATTACTTCAAAACAATTGGCCAGACATCATCGACAAGAGCTGAAGTTAGTAACATTGTGTTACAATTGTATCTAAATGTGATTGGGTCAGTGACACCGCTTTCCCATCCTCGCATGTATTACATATATTTTTAGTGACATTATACACATGAAACATGTATGATCGTCAAAACAAACAGTATTAAAATTAAATAGAATAAATATTTTTGTCAAAAACAACAGCAAAAAAACAAACAATAAATAAACCATTAGATTTTTAATAATGAATATAACAAATTTAAATCAAGATTCATACCTGTAGTTTTAATGTTTCGGGTGTTACTTCATTTCTGAAGTTTATTATTTTTTTGTCCTCTTAGGTTATCACAATGTTTTTAATGTACATGGGTGCTTCGATTGTCAGTGTTTGAGAATCACCATTTTCGACAAGTTTTCAAAGGCAAGTCTGTAGAGTGTCTCAAAAATTTGGAAATAATCTACTTTTCCGAAAATGGTGTGTGTGTGTGTGTGTGTGTGCGTGCATGCGCGTATATGTGTGAAACAACCATACAATCAATCAATGTTTAAAATTGTTAAAAGTTTTAAATTATTATGTTTTTAGGGTACACCCATTAAAGATGTGACGATTTCAGAGAGTGCACCAAAGAAATTACTTCTTCAGAAGCATGCTGACTACATTGCTTCCTATGGAAACAAGAAGGATGACTATGTATGTTTTCAGATATTTATATTTTTATCCATGAAAATATGGATATTGAAGACTACATTTAAGTTTGTTATGAATATTATATAAAATATATATTTTTATATTAAATAATAAAATAAATTGTTCCTTTAATTATTAGGCTTTATTTGTTTCCTGCTTAAAAATATTCAAAATAAAAAGAAAAAGAAGGTAAAAAAAACTATAAAAAGAAACACATTATACATACATGTATCTAAACATTTGTGAGAAAAGTATAATTTCTATATCACAACAAAAGAGGAAAAAAATTACTTTTATTAGAAGGACTATAATTTATTAGATTAGGTGATGTTCATTTCATGTTATCATTATAGATATTTCTGTTTCTCTTAGATTAGTGATTTTTCATCTTGAATGTTTTGTAAGTTTTCTACAACTAATCATTACTGGTTATACAACTTTTTGGAACATGTATATAAAAGAAATCACAGTGAATGTGTTGGTTTGACTTTGAGACCATTTTACTGAATAGTTTGTTACATTTGAAATGTCTTGAATATTGAGGTTGATTTTACTGCAGTTCATTTGTATATATTTGAAAGTTTGTATGTCTTTGCATTCTGTTCCTAAACTGGAATGTAATATGTATTAAAGTTTTTATCTTTATGTTTGGATGTTGATGTACTAGGAATACATCATGACTGAGTATCTGAGGATGAACGGCATATACTGGGGACTGACAGCCATCACCCTGATGGGACAACTCGACCGAATGAGGCGCAGTGAAGTCCTTGAGTTCGTTAAGCAGTGTCAACATGAGTGCGGGGGTGTCGGTTCAAGTGTGGGGCATGATCCACATCTGTTGTGTACTCTCAGTGCTGTGCAGGTGATTTTACTCAATTTTATACTGAGGCGCGAATGCAGGATTTGTGCTCCTCAGTGGTCTAGCAATAGAACACTGGACTTTCAAGCTGATGACAGTGGTTCGAAACCAGTTTGAGGCTGGTCCACACTTGACTACGTGTCAAAATTACCAACTGTTTGACATCCAATAGCCGATAATTAATAAATCAATGTGCTCTAGTGGTGTTGTTAAATAAAACAAAGAAAATAATTTAAGATTTCTGAAAGGGGGGTCCAAATGTGATGGGTAATGGTTAATATTCACGTCCTTCCACTCGTAAAATGTAAAAAAAACATTTACAAGAAAAGGAGGTCCAGACCCCTGGATATACTACTGATTCTCCACATTTGAAACAAATACAAAATTCTTGCAGCTTATGGTGTTTGTTTTATTGTGATGAACGTATTAGTTTTACTTGCTAACATTTTCTGATTGTGTTTTCAGATATTAACTCTGTTTGATGCACTGGACACGATTAACACGGACAAAGTTGTTGAATACGTCAAGAGTCTACAACAGGAGGATGGCAGTTTCACAGGAGATAAATGGGGTAACAACAGTACACATAGTTTAATAAATCAACACTCTAACACCAGCATAGCCAGATGGGGGTATGGAGTCCATGTCCCCATCCCCAAATCACATCTTTATTTTCCTCACCTTCTTTTATATTTGTCTGTCTTGCAATCCCCTCCCCATATACAGGCTTGGAAATTATTAAATTAGTTCAGCTGATCAAAATGTCCAGCATCAGTTAATTTGTGCCAGACATTAAAGAAAATGTTCCTGTTACACAATTTAATATGAACAATTTAAAAAAAATACACAATTTATTTTTTATGATGTATATGCTTTTTATTATTTAATTATTCACAATTTATTCAACAGACACAAGCTGCATGAAGCTGACTTTATACAGAAATGTTATTTTAACTAAAAGTTAAAAACATGATTGTCGGACAAAATGACAGACACAATTAACTTTGTGACTGTCAAATCTTCAAAATGACAAATTTGTACTGGTCAATGTCCTTGACCAGCCATTTATTTCCAGGCTTGCATATAACATCATGGCTATGCTAATGTACTAAAGGGTTTTAGTTTTGAATAAAAATTAATATTTGTGTGGGTTTGTTTTCATTTAAAAAATATTGGTTATCCCAAAAAAAAGTGACCACCATGTTCTGAGCAGTCATCTGAGGTTGTCCAAGTAATCCCCTTATTTGATACATTGGGCTGTAAAATTCTTTTTCCAGACCTTTGTCCAAAACAGTCTGTCTGTTACTGTTGCATTATATTCTGTCGAAAATTACATGATTTGAGCTTCCATTATTGTTTAACAACTTTTGAAGATAAATTGCTGGGGGGTCATTAAACAATTCATAAATAAATGAACTTTTGAAGATAGAAAAATCCCTCTATAAAGCAATTACCCTAAAGTAATACAGCATCATAGAGTGACAACTTGTAGTATGTTTTGTATAATTTACTGTACAGTTGATATTATTTTAATGAATTTGTGTTTTGTTTGTAGGGGAAGTTGATACACGGTTTACATTTTGTGCGGTGGCCTGTCTCTCATTACTGGTTTGTACTATACCTGTCTAGACAGGCTGTCATTAATATTCAACACTTATACTCCATTTCTATATCTTAAAACATCATTTTTGACTTGATGTATTTATAATATATATATATTATATATATATACATACACACACACACGCATGCATGCATACACTCTAGTGTGTGTGTACATGTACGTGTATGTACATGCCCATGGATGCAAAGAAGTTATAATACATGCTATCTCAGATGGTACATATGCCAGGGACTTTATAGTATACTGACACAAAAAATAAATGCTTCAACAATTTTCTAAAAAAAACAACAACAAACAAACTATACAGCGGTAGTTAATTTTATTGAAGGGGTATGTAATAAGCATGGTTTTATATTTCATGTAACAGGTTGGGAAATAAACCAACAAAGAATATTAAAAATATTACCTCTTCTAAATCAGTGGTTATAGATTGTTGAATTTGCTATCAAAAACAAAGCACAATAAATAATAAAGTTTAACCAATAAACAAAACAAAACAACCTTTACATTTTGTACACCTTGTCATTTCTTGACACGCATTAGATATTTTGATATAAAATATTTCAGTTTTAATGTATTTTGAAGTATTCAGTCATTCTTGAATTGTTAAGATTGATGAGGGGAATTTTGTGAAAATTAGTTTATCTGAGCTTGTCTCACCCTCCTGTATAACAGAAGGATTCAATTCATTGTTTATATTGTTCGTTTTCTTGTACAGGGAAAGCTACAAACAATAGATGTTGATAAAGCTGTGGACTTTGTTATGTCATGTATGAATTTTGACGGAGGCTTCGGCTGTCGACCTGGCAGTGAAACCCACGCAGCTCAAGTAAGTTAGAGTTTGTTTTGAGTTATGTCCCTTGACATGTTTTTGATATTCTGTTTTGAGTTATGTCCCTTGATATGTTTTTGATATTCTGTTTTGGTTCCACTTTTGAAAATGTAATGAACAGATTTTTTAAATTATCTAAATCTTATGTTTTACTGTGGAATTGTTTGGGGTACCATTAGCTGAAATATATTTGGCGCAATATCTATTGATATGTAATATCAAGGATGTTGCTGCATGCCATAAGAGATAGCGGACCTGCCATCGGGCCTACCATGTCTTAAGACTTATTTGGTATATGCCTGCCATCCACTGGGAGCGATAGTAATATCCATCATCCATTTATTTAGTCCGCCATCTGAAATCTCAAGTCATGCCATCATCTTGAATATATATACAGACATTTTTGAAGTACGTATACCTACAAATCTACCATCCCTTCCTATAAGTGGAACCAGCTCTACCGATTCTCTTTACTCCTTTCCTGAATAATGGAGAGACCACTGAATATATTGTCAGAGAATAATAATTATAGATTTAGTTATTAATGTGTGAATAGAATTGAATCAGTTTTTAATATTTATTACCCTCCATGCAGGATGTGTGTAATGAGAAGTTGACTATATGTACATTGTTGAAACGTAAATGATGTTGTGGTTGTCAGGTATATTGTTGTGTTGGAACGTTGGCAATCACAGGACGGCTGCACCAAGTGAACGCAGATCTTCTCGGCTGGTGGTTGTGTGAACGACAACTTCCGTCAGGTGGACTTAATGGTAAGAAAACCGAGTCTTATTATGAAATTTGTAGTCTTTCCTAACTATATAATGACAATGTTTCACAGTTCACTCCATTTGGATGAGAAATTTCAACATGAGAAAAAGCTATTTTGACAGTTTTCACATTCCATTGAAACATAAATGCAGATAAACATGTCAGTTTTCATGTTTATATGAGTGTGAGAGTCACTTGTAATGAAGAGGTCTAGTGCCTATCTGTTCAAAATTGCTGTCAAGAGTAGATTGTTATTCAGGTGAATTGGTCTACATCAAGTGTTTCAATGATGGTGCAAACACTTGTTATGAAAATATAAAAGAATCATATCAAAATGTGACAAAATGTCAATATTGATCACAAAATGTCAATATTGATCACAAAATGTCAGTATTGATCACAAAATGTCAATATTGATCACAAAATGTCAGTATTGATCACAAAATGTCAGTATTGATCACAAAATGTCAGTATTGATCACAAAATGTCAATATTGATCACAAAATGTCAGTATTGATCACAAAATGT
>JAULBS010003942.1:0-11456 GCA_032355785.1 Symmetromphalus regularis | reverse complement strand
TCCAGATACATTATACACAAGGGCAGACTCGGATACATTATACACAAGGGCAGACTCAGATACATTATAAACAAAGGGAGATCCAGATACATTATACACAAGGGCAGATCCAGATACATTATAAACAAGGGCAGATCCAGATACATTATACACAAGGGCAGACTCGGATACATTATACACAAGGGCAGACTCAGATACATTATAAACAAAGGCATTCCCCCACATTTATATTACATGTATAAAAAGGAAAAGCAAACAAGATTTAATAAAGTTTTTATTATAAGTTATGTCTATATAAAAATTTACACATAGAAAGTGCACACCTTGATTGATGTTAACCGATAAACATTGTCTAATTTAAGTTTTAAATAATAATAACAATAAAACCAAACATAACTTTTAAAATAATACACCTGTCAAATATACAATGTACATTTATTTGATCCAGAAATGCTAATTAATCCGGGTAAGCTCAACAAATAAAACAAAAATATAAGGAATAAGTCAAAACAATATTTTTCACTTTCCGCTACAATGATTATCTCGTATTACTGAAAAGAAATAACAGGTAAATAGTTTAATATAACAAACGAACGTGCAACGTCTCTTTCACACATTGATCTTTGCATAGGGATTCAAATCTGTACATGAATAACATTTTTCACAAAGTTATACAATAAACGAGATAGTCTGGTTTCAAACAGTGAAATAGTTCACACGATATTTGACCTTTTACGATACAGTCTGTATAATACAGATGTAGTTTTAAAGACAGTTTTCCCGTTTAGATCATATATGTATATATACATTATATAATTATCATAATTATCAAAACAGCCATTATCATCATTTAAAAAGGCCCGCCAAGCAGGCATTTCTCCCAATATTTAAATGGCTGCGCCAGCCCTGTTTAGCAAGTACAAATAGTGAAACAAAAAATTATGTACGTTTTGTAAAATAACTAGTGAACAGTTCAATAAGTTTGATTTAAATCAGCGTTTGGTATCTAAGACCGTTTCCTCTAAAAACCGCCGCACACTGTGTAGATTATGACGAGACTGTTAAAAATGGTTTTGTCTGGAATTCCTCGGCTCAGTGTGCGGACCACTTTAGTGTGTGGTAGATGATCGTTCGGCGGACTTTGTTGAACTGGATGGATTGCTTGTTGTTTTTCGTTGCTCAGCTGCTTTTGTGCTGGCAGTTTCGCTTCCGGTTGAACATTTAGCAGTATGCGCCACCTCACCGTCCCCGCTAGATCCTTGTACCCCAGACCCCTCTGGCGATTTCCGTTTGGTCCAGTCTGTGGGGAAAACCCGGGCTGACTGCGTTGGAAATCTCATTGAAATACCCGACTTTCTTCTAAAAGCGTTTTTTGTTGGTGAAATAACTGCCTCGATTACAATATTCTGACACTGTAAAATAAAACAAAATACAAATTATATAAATGTTCATGTATACAATGCATATTTTTCTTTTAACGTTCACACGCACGCACACAATGCGGGTTCATGACTTATGAAGAGGTTCAAATAATTAATTTCTAATATTGATAGAGTGGTAATCGAAAGTAATGTTCAGTATCTGTGATTACTTTGAATATTTCTAAATCAAAAGTAGTAAATGTGTTAGATAAATTCCTCGGACCATTAATTTTATTTTCATTGTTATTAGTTTAATTTTTTTAAATTAAAAATGTTAAAAATATAATTTTCATTAGAAAGCGGAAGTGACTAACCCAGACGTAAAAGATGGCTGCTGCTGCGCTGCATGTCTGAACCATCTCCTCATTGTAGAGCTTGATGATTTCCTGCACGCGATCCACCGTGTACTGGTCCAAGTGAATGACGTCAAAATCCATCAGACGATAAATCAAACTCTCCCTTCCAACTCTGCGCATCAAACTTTGAAGGTAGTGCCAATCCTAGAACAAACATGGAAATCTTCAGTAAATCCACTATTACGTGGTAAATCAATGCAAAAACATTTGTTACCTTGTTTACTTAGATGTATGTTTGATCTAATGTGCAATATCAGTTTTTCAGTTGATATTAAATTGTTTGAATATTGCAGTTTAATTTTGAAGTGTTGTCATTATCATAGTGTTCCGCTTAAACAGTTTAGGTATAACACCACAATGAAATAAAACGAGTCAAACAGGGACCTTCCCCACCCCCTCACTCCCCGCAAAAAAACTAAAAACCTCCCCAAAACCCCCACAGAAAAACAACAGCAACAATAATAACAAAGAAAACTGGTTCACTATTGTGAGACTGCAGAGTGATTGCTGTAAACAGGTGCGAATGCAGGATTTCAGAAATGTTATAAAAAAACAATATTGACTTCAATTTGAGTCTAATGACACTTACAGTCAAGTTATGTTCTCTCTCATGGAGTAGTAGATAAGTAGCCATCATGGTAGCATGGATTGGAGGCAGGGGATGCTGATATTTGTGAATCTCCGAAAGTGTCGTCTGCTTAATCTCCAGCACACAGTGAAGATACCGTTTGAGTCTGCGCAATTGCGAACGCACTTCCTCCCCTTCTTTGATGAGGTAATCTAGGTGTACTGTATATTCTGAGTGTTTTGCAACTTCCAGTGCTGTGTTCAGGCTCTGCAGTTGTCGTCTGTGAATAGCAGCCTTTAGGTCTAAAAGTAAACATCAATAAAACGATCTAATGCATACGCGACAGAAAATTTGTTTTAATGACAGTATTTTAAGAATTAAAATAAATCTAGCATCCACAGTTCTTGGGAATATCCTTAAAAATGCATGTGTACATGAGTTGAGAGAAAAGATTATAAGCACTGAATTAGAAACACAATGGATATGCTAATAAACATTTTAATCAAGGAAATGCAAGTAATGTTTAATTTTTAATATTTTGTAGAAAAAAGAAAGCTGTAATAGCTGAAAATACACAGACAGTTTCAGGAATTTTGGAGGCTTTAAGGTGTCAATATATAAAATGTCACACATAAAAGACGTTCACACCATTTTACTGAGTCCACAGGCAATAAAAATAATAACAAACAATAATAATAACAACAAACAAAACAACAAACAACAACAAACACCATAAACAAATATTTAAAAATTACACTTCCATGCATTCGCCTCTCCAAGCAACAACAACAACACAAATTACTCTGATACTCATTCTGACATATTCACTTATTGTTATTTAACTTCAGGAAAATAAAGGTGGGTAAACTGGGTAGTGGTTTATGTTTTATTATTATTATTTTCTCTCTCTGGAATCAACTGACATTCCTCTTGATCGTCCACAAAAAAAACACAAGTACATTACACTTATAGGTTTGGTGATTAACACATGGAAATACGGCAACTTTACCTCTCTCAAGCACCAAGACATTTCGCCTCTCTATGCTGGATCCGGTGGTTTCCGTTTTACTGGTATCACTGAACCCACTCTCGTCAGACACAAATGTATCACATGACTGAATCACGTGCTCAAAGTCCGCGATCGTTTCCTGTTCCGACGAATCCCTCAGATTTAGTCTCATGCGCCATTCTCGTGGATTCTGAAATAAAATATCAAATATACGAAAACATGGTTTGCTTTTAAAAAGATAATTATATAGTGAACAATAATTATGTGAAAATATTTTTGAACGGTGGTGGTAGTCTAAAGTAAGCTTAAGGTAAAAGATTAATAATCATGTGTTTCTGTTTTAGAGGTATTTATGCTCTTTAAAAAATGCTTTATTGTATCCATTTAGGTTTTCGTATGTAAAGTATAAAAATATATTATTTTTAGTAATGAAATAAATCTCCCCCCCCCACCTCCCCAAACAACAACAACAACAACAACAAACAAACAAAACATACTCCCACAAAATCCCCACAAAAAGACCCACAACCTCCGGTAAACAAACTATACAGCTGCTATCTGGTTCATTTCTTCAGAACAATATCTCCAAACAAAGCAATCCAAAGAAAATATAGAAAAAAATGACGAGGGTCTACATTCATGAATCCATGTCAAAATAGTGGTGAGAACAAGTGCATCTCTTCAAATAGCTCAATATTACGGTGAATGTTCAGAAAATTTGAGTTAGAGAACAGAAAAGATACAGTTAAGACAGCCAAAAATTAAAAAATAAAATTAAAAAGTACACTAACCTCCAGTGGGTCTGGTCTTCGGTCAATGGCTAGGAGATAGTTGACGGCATTTCGGAACTTGTCTCTGGTTCCCTTATCTCTGGTGAAGACCTGCATCACGTACTCCTCCTGCAGTGCCTGGTCAGGAATACTCACATATATGCTGATAGTTCTGTTCTTTGCCTTAGTCTTGATGCATCTCTTCAGCTCTTCTGTGGGAATATTGTGGTGAACAACGGTAGTCTGTACATCCAAATCCTTTGTCATCAGGAAGTTAAAGATTTTCCCGTGCCCTGCTTCAATGCGTACAATACCGCTATACTCTGAAGGATAATCCAAACCAGAATCTCTCGCCCTTTGCGTGAATCCAAATCCTATTGGTGAACTGATCGGTAGAGGTCTGCATCTTGAGAGAGTTTTATCACAGTCCAGACGAAAGTCACACAAGTGGAAGAGTCGTGTGACTCCTCCATAAATTCTTAATTTGTAGATGCCAGAAACAGGGAGTCTGACGAAGAAGATACGTTTATCTTGTTTCGTACTCATTATAACATACCTGTCAAGTTTAATACTGTTGGGCAGCTCTTCAAACGATGCTCGAGTATCGTAGAATAGTTCATGAGCAAACACCATTGGAGACTTTTCAGGACCACTAAACACAATCTCAACACATCCATTCTTGGCCTGCAGGATGCATTTCGGCTCGCTCAGTAGCTCGAGTTCATAGAGAAAATATCTCTGTCGAAAAAAAGGCGCTTGTACAAACTGTTCAAAACTGAGGGGCTTTTTCAGAAGCTGCCACGCTGACATGTCGACAGCAGGTCGACACATATATATGAGAATCTCGGGATCAATCAGGAAGTAGAAATCGTCTGCTGCGCGAATTTCTGTTCCATCAGATGCTTTCTCTAGAAGCTTCTCCTTTTTAGTGTTGTCCTTGTGCAAGGTCCACCTCCCTTTGCTAAATCCTTTGACCTTTTTGAATGCCCACAGTGGATGAATAAGTCGCCACGAGCCTTCCACGTATACTGCATTCCAACAATTACGCAGATGATATATGTCTCTGTCACCCACCTCATAATCAAAACCTTTAGAAACACCGTAGATTATAACACATGGTATGTTCACCCACCTGCAACATAACAAAAGTGAAGAAAAATACCGTGTATCATAATAATACATATTTACATGTTTCTGTGGAGTTTTTTTAATCCCGAAAGCTGAAAGTCGATACTGCATTGCTGGTCGGCTATTTGATATTACAAATTTGATAACTGGCGTGTTGTAGTCAGAGTAAAGTTCCCATTAGCAACAGATGATCTTTTATATATGCTTTTCCACAGACAGGAATGTACATACCACGACATTTGATACACCAGTCATATGGCACTGGATTGTAAGGGAATAAACTGAATCAGAGAATGAGTCCACTGAGAGGGTTCGACCCTAAGACCAAAGCACCCCAGACAAACGCTCTACCAACTTATATAGATCAGCACCAAACCCATTAAGATCACAGCCTTTAATTTTAAAATTCATTGATTTTAACAGAATTTATATAACAGGCATGGTACTGACAAAAAATGGTTTTCGCGGAACTATGAAGCCCCTCAAGAAGAGAAGTAGAATAGTCTTACACGACCATGTGCCATGCTTAGACGACAATGCCTTGGCATGTGTGGAAGCTACCACACACTTCCTCTCCCTCTCCCTTAGCCTTTGCTGCATTTAGCATAAAACTGCTAACTAAACTACGTTTTACCCTTCATGTTAAACCCACTGAGAACGTTTGGAACCAGTGAAATTGTTACGTAACAAGCGCGTATGCTAGCCCGTCCTGAACGCAAGGCTGATGTACTGACACTAGACGCGGAACACTACATGCTTTTCGCGGAATTCAGCGATTTCGCGAAGAAGTACCAAGCCTGTATAATAATGTCAAAATAAGGTACTGAAGTTATTCATCATTTTAATCATTGATACCATATCGTGAAATATCTTTTAAATATCTACCATAAATACATATCATTATAACAGCTACGTTACCCAACTTTACCTTAACAGAAGGGCCAGGAAGGCAGAGTAACTTCCCTTACTGATCTTCATCAGTTTCATGTAACCAAGCGGTGTGTTGAAATCAACGACTTTACTAAAATACCCCTCTTGAATCTCCTGACTGCCCAGCCACATAAACACTGACCTCAGTTTCTCAAGGTCAGTGTCAAGGTCAAGGGTGAGGTATTCTAGAAGAGTGCTGTAGCTGTGTGCTAGTTCTCGAGGTGTCTGAAATAAGTGGTTTAAAGAATCATAATTAGCGTTAGAGATGTTTGTTTTGTCCTCCAATTTTTTTATTATTTGTTTGTAAATATACATTTTTATTGAAATCAAACAGATATTTTCTAGCAGAAACTACCAAATGATAAATATAAATAAATGATAAATAATCCTTATTATCATTGTAATGTTATATCTATTTAATTATTTATTTTAGTGCCATTAGTTAGTATTACTGTTTTATTTAAGGACACCACTACGACACATCTATTTATTAATAATCGGCTATTGGATGTCAAACATTTGTTATTTCGATACGTAACCACTGTGAACCAGCCTTCAGCGTGTTTTGAACCACTGTCATCCGCTTGAGAGTCCCACTCCTACATTGGATCATTAAAGCTCACTCAGATCCATTAGTGCCATTATTATATAAGTGGGTTGAGCCAGTTTACTCTGTATGCCGAGTTTTATACGTTTAGTCGGCTTGCTAGCATGCCTGATATGTAATTAATAATAGAAATATACTGATTCCAAAACCAGAAGGTGCTACAAATGCTATTTTACGAAACCCATAAACAAAGTTTTACCAAAATATAGCTCAATAAACATTTAAAGGATGATGTTACCATAGCCTCCCGTAAATATGCATTGAGCTATATGCTGGGAAATTAATTTTGGTTGTTTAGTGATGTAGTACCTTCTGGGTTTAAAGAGTTGATATATATTTTGTATACGCCATACCTCAGCAGCTCTTTTGTCAATATCAGCATAATCCTCAATTTTGAAGATATCTTCTTTCCTCGTTTGTGGAGGTTCTGGCGGGGGATAACCCTTTTCAATCCACGGTATCTGCAGCTGAAAATACAGAACGAAAACATTCATAATCTTATAGCTAGACTGGAGTTTGCGCTTCATATTAAACTCAATGATAACGTTGGCAACCAGTAAAATCGCCGCGTAGCACCCGCAACAGGCCAGCCTATCCTGAACGTAAGGCTGTATCTTCTGTTAAATCATTGTAATTAGCTAAGTACATGCTATATGAGTTTTTCCAATCAAAGGTTTACAAACGATGTATTGTGAATGCATGTTTCAAAATTACATTAGTATGTACAATTTAGGTTCATATATCAATTCAATATTAAAAACCATAAGCGGATGAATTTCTAAACGAAATACAACTGTTTTCGTAATATCCATGTTGGTTCACATCTACTATTGTGTAAAATTTTCAATAATAAACATCACAAAATGCTGGTATCTGAATAGTCTACTCTAACTACTTTCGATATATAGAGTTAACTAACCAACAGAAACTGTTATAATGGGTATCCTAAGGAAAACTACGTCTGTGAAGAGGAGGTTAACACAATTGCACTGTCACTGGTCTGACCATCAGAGAAGTTCTATACAACATACCATCGAAACTTCACAAAGAAGCTTTGGTTTCATGGTGTGATCAAAAGCCCAGACACCCAAATTAAGAAGTACAATTATTATTATATCTTGAAGAAACTAATGTAGGGACTACCTAGTTATACTCTTGTAACTCTTGCATCTGTCACGCCCTTTACAGGGGTAAAACATAGGGTGATTTCTACAAGAGGCCACCGATACGTGATAATCCAATTACCGTTTCAATCTGCTCCTAGATACCTCATCCAGTAGAAATACCTTACTAATTAACTCAACAGTAATTAGAAAAATTACTCTGTCTCACGGAAGGCCAATGGTTCGAATCTCATTAACAGAAGGTTAAGTTTTGTAACAAATAAACAAAGGAGCAATAATTTTGTAGAGATATTTACCACGTCAATTGCTGAGTCCAGATCCGCATCACTTGGCTTCGACTTGGCCGACTTGCTGAAACCACACCCCATTTCTTAATGTCCTATAGGTCATAACAATATTATTATATATTAATAGTATATTATTATAGTAATATTACAACAAAACGTATTTCATAAATTGTAAACTGCATATTAAAATTGATATAATGATTATAAATTTTCACAATAAAATATAATGTTTACTAAATTATCCTTTATTTGTAAAACAAATGTTGAAAACGATGTATAAATCTTTTGAATGTATTTCATTTAAGAAAACAATAAAAATATCAATAGCATAGAAAACAAAATCAATATTCAATACAACAAAACTAGTTTTGACACGAATAAGAATAGTTTTAAAACATGACAATGATAGATATAAAATACTGTAACAGATAAGCACTTTTACACAGTATAGACATTTTAGACATTTGTTGTAGATAAATGACCAACATATGCTCAAAATTATTTAGAGGTTAGATTCTTACCCTATTAATAATGAAAAGTCCAAAAACTATTCCAATGTCATTAAAACTTGTATAATCCCATTTCTGATTAGGCCAGCCATTCGCCAAAACATATTATATATAAATGTTTTCTAAGGGGATTTTGAAACCAAAGTATTTTGATACTTCTTTTAATTGAAGTTGTTTGTATTGATAGCGTTCGAACATACACTGGTAGTTAAGACGCGCATTAATACACGAGAGACCACAAATATGTCATACAAGACAGTTGCCAAACGTTGTGAATAGACTGGTAAAAAGATAAAAAGATTCAAATGAATGACAAAATATTAACAATTTTCGTGTCATCACGAAAAACGGCTTGTTTTTCTTGTTCGTGTTGAGAAGTTTAGACGTATTGTCGAATGGATAGTTTGGATTGTGAGATAGTGGAATCTCGTTTCAATTTTTGGCACGAAATACGACACACTGAGATCAACGTGTACCGTAAACAAATCTCGTTATCGGTTGGTCATGTATTGCGTGTTGCATTTATTTATTTGTCAGTGCTGCAACCTTGACAACCTCTTGGAAACACAACGATATATGCGTTTTAAAGAGAAAATGTATTTTCTACAATACTATTTACTAGTAGTTTTATTTAAAATTTAGTCATAGTTCCGATGTTGAGAAAATAGAAATACTGTAAAATAGTAAATGAAATTATATATGAAATTTGATTTCCAGTAATTTAAGCATTAGATGCAACTCATAATCTTTAGGAGAAACCCGCTACATAGGCTACTCATTCTTTTATGTGCGTTTTCTCACTACACCAATGTCACAGATAACGTGCGAAACAAATAAGAAATAAAATCAAAATTAGTTACTAGTATTCACTTTCAGTATATATATTTAAAATTTAGAAATATTCCTCTTATACATGGTTAATATAACGATGCTGAGATCTAACCGTGTAGTAATATGTCCTGTCTTCACCATTATAATCTCTTTGTATCCATGTTATTCCACATCATCTCACTTTAGAAATATTTTAATTTTCAGAGAACATGAATAGTTGAAGCCATATCACTCTTAGTTACAGATATATGTGGTGCTTCTGATGTTACAAATAACGTGCGAAACAAGGGGAGATAAGTCATTATTATGTTTTGGAAAAATCTTAACGAGCTGTGCACGGCCAACATTAAAACATATAAAACATTGTTATATATATTTTTTAATAAATTTTTTTATTTTTTTATTTTTTTATCTCATGTTTAGATAGTATATATGTAAACATTAACTGAAAACGCTACTATGTTTCTCTTCTCCTTTTAGTTAACTATCTAAAGTATATAATGAACAGCAAAAGAAACGCTAACTTAATTTGTGACGTTTGATTGAATAAACCGTAACTCTATTTTGAAGTTGGCTGTTTTGTTTACTAGCTGCAGAGAAGTGTAAAGCGTATGAAGCATGAGTTTTATGGTTTTATGAATTTTTCGTCTAATTTGATTAAACTGGATCTCAACAAACAGTTGTGTTTCTTTTGCTGTTCAGTATAGTCTTTTATATATTTTGTTTCCATGTTATTCCATGCTGTATTAACTTGGTAAAACTTTTAATGCTCTTTCTACCTTTTAAGTATATTTTCTTACCTCTGTGCAGATTTTTCCATCCACTGTTATTCCATACTGTTTTCACTTAACAGCTGTCATCTAAATCCGACTTTTATATATGCTGTTTGTTTTAACTTTGTTTCAACAAAATGTCTGCTTGAGGTATGTTAAGTAAGTGTAACCTGAAAGTGTTTTTCTTCACTGTACACGATATCAGACGATCTCAAATGTATTGTTCACCCACAGAACACACCAATTTGCCTACCAGAACATAGGCGCACAGTGAAGTAAACTCTTATCATATCATTTTGACAATCTTTCTTCACGTAAGGTGTACACAATATAAGAATTCAGTGGCGTATCTAGAGGGGGTCCCAGGGACCCGCCCCCATAATTTTGCGATATAAATAACATTAAAAAAAATTATTATTATTATTATTTAACGTTAAAGAATCCGAGAAATCGACATCATATTATTGGCCCCTCCCCCCCCCCAAATGGATTTTCTGGATTAAATATTAAAGATTAAAGCTGCAGTATCAGTTACAAGTGGCACATTTAGTTATTTTACATATATTCGTCATAAACAACTACAAATTAATTGATCCCTGCAAACATACTGGTATAATTATCTACACAATACCAAAGGTATAATATTGCACTGATGTGTGACTATTCTATGAAGGTTCTTCCCTAGGTCATAGGCTGCCACTGTAAACCAAAGGTATAATATTGTACGATCAAATTATTCTGGTGTGTGACCATTCTATGGAGGTTCTTCCATAGGTCATAGGCTGCCACTGTAAACCCACCAGTAGATTGCTTTAACTGATAATAAGTTGTTTAAATTTAATTAATAGTATATTTTATATTTCAGTTTAAATATACTCAACCAAAAATGAAAGCAAGGGCGAAAATCCGTTCCTTAAAGGAGAGGGAGCGAAACACCCCCTGCCCAAAAAAATGGGGGGCGGACCATCCCACTGTCTTACCGCACCCCCCCCCCGTTTGACGCCATTATAGACGCCTTGTGTAGTTCAGTATGACTATATTTGCGCTAAAACAACATGTTTTACATTGTTACATTGATACAATAAAGAGAAATATTAGTAAAGATTATTATTTAGGCATTTTAATTTCAGTTTTTCGAAGCAA
>JAULBS010003931.1:0-11457 GCA_032355785.1 Symmetromphalus regularis | reverse complement strand
TATACAGACCCGGTGTGTTATTGTTTAAGCTGTCTGAGAGAGAGAGAGAGAGAGAGAGAGAGAGAGAGATAAATAGAGAGAGAGAGAGAGAGAGAGATATAAAGAGATAGATAGAGAGAGGGAGAGGGGAAAGAGAGAGAGATATATACATAGAGATAAAGAGATAGAGAGAGAGAGAGAGAGAGAGAGAGAAAGAGAGATAGAGAGAGGGAAAGAGAGAGAGAGAGAGAGAGATAAAGGGAGAGAGAGAGAATAATTTCATATGATAATGGTTAAAGTTCTTCTTCTAATATATTTGTGTTAAAACAAAAAGAGTACACCTACAATTAAATTCAAACAACAAATTACTGTCAATACAATTCGCCAATAAACTTAATATGACCTAATATAATTACGAATAGGGAGTTGTGTTAATCATCGGGAAGAACCTGCTTACTAAGTCTGTACAGTATTATATTGTTAGTGGAATATTGTATTTTCATGCTGTGGAATTGCATGTAATTATGTCCATATGTTTGAAGGGATCTATTAATTGACAGTTCTGTATCATACACTTACATAAAACTAACAAAATATGCCACTTGTAACTATAATAGTGCACCTTTAAATGTAGAAATTCGTCTAAGCACCGTCCACTAGATGTTTAGTTCTGAATGTACGACAGGTGCAAGACCGTAGCCAGGGGGATTCCTAGGGTTCGAACGAACCCCCTTTTTCTGAAGTGCCTTTTCAAACAAGGTTAGAGACCGCCAGCTTTTTGAAAAGTTATTTGGTTTTGGTTTACATACGCTCGCAATTGCCCTTTTAATATAAAAATGAACCCCCTTTATCATTCCTGGCTACGGGTTTGCCAGGTGAGTCCTTTATGCTGGGATGTACCCATTTCAGTTTCAAAACTGTACAGGGGCGTAAATCCTTAGGGCGACTGGGCATACATTCCACACTCTTTTGGACAGGGGGTGTCTATTATAATTATCCCTTTCACCCACACTTTGCTTCGAAAAATTTAAATTAAAATACCTAAACAATAATCTTTACCAGTATTTCTATTTATTATATCAATGTAATACTTAAACATGTTGTCTTAGCGCAAATATACCGAAGAATATAGGGGGTCTCAGACGCGGAGGCAGGATTTCTGAAAGGGGGTCCAAATGTAATAAATGAAACCCATCACAGTCAGTGCCGCAGTTCAATAGTATCATTTCCCCTTAATAAAGGTTATGTTCGGTTTTCAAAAAGAGGGGTCCGGACCCATTGGACCTTTCTTGATCCGCTACTGGGTCTATAATGGCGTCAGTCATGGGATTGATGGGGGATACATTCCCCACTTTTTGAACAGGGGGATGCACCGTCCCCCCAACCCCTTCAATTCCAGGAAGCGATTTTCGCCCTTGAAACTGTATGAAGTACCCATCACATTGTGAATTATCGACATTCCATCGCTAGGCAGTTTGAAGATTTTGATCTTTTCTTGTACATGGGTTCCAGTTTCAAAATCGATACAGTCACTCAATTGAATGAATATTTACATCTGAAACAGACACCGTTTATATCTTTAGTTAAGTGATCGCATCCGTGCGTTAGTGGTGTCAATTTCAACACAATTAGTGAGAAATTTATCACAAAAACTACGCTAATGAGCGAGCTACGAGTTGTGTTTCCTCATAAAACAAACAAAATAATTGGGTATGACAGCCGTTGTGGCTATTTAAAGAATCGCTTGGAAACAACGAGACTAAATTTCTGAAATTAATCTAGAAATGTCAAAATTAGTAGTGTTTGTGAACTACCAACATTTGAGTTGATTTTAAAATTTGTTTTACTGCTATTTAAAACATAATTTCATGTCAAATCGTATTGTTCTAAAGGTTTAATTTAATAAAAGTAATTTAATGTATTTTAATTGCATTTCGCTATGTCATAAAACATGGATGAATCATACTGAAACCGTTTTAAAACTGATTAAGTTAGTTTAATTTAATAATAAATATTAAATAACCTTTACGATAATTTAAATATTGACATTAAATTTTCTTCTGGAATTAATTAAAAGTAGAAATCAAGTGCGGGACTAGGATTTATAAAACAAATTAAACAATAACGTAGTCACCGTTTTGCAAAAGATGATATTACTCATGTTTACATCACTTAATAATTATATCCAAGAGGCGTCTTTAAATAAAACAAACTTAACTTTTTTTAAATATATCCAACTCATTGATAGAGCAATTTAAAATAATGGAATTTCTGGCGCAAAAATATGAATGTCTTTAAACAAAGAAACAAATAAAGATGTTTTTGAACTGGATAATGACAACAATGAAATTGATTCAATAAATCTAAGGTCTGTTATTTAAAAAAATCGAATTAACAAAATGTTTCATAATATTGAAAATTAAAAGAACCACAAACAATTTTTTCTTTATCAGAGAGAATAAAATGAATAACAAAAATAAATGTAGAAATAATACCGTATTAATAACAGTGATAAAATATAAAGTGGAATAAAATCAGCAATACGCAGTAGAATGGGGAATAGAATGGCGGATACTGAAAATCCATTTGGGGGGGGGGAGGGGGTGCCTAAGTAATATGTTACCGGATTCTTTAAAGTTAAAAATTAATTTAAAAAATAATAATACATGTAATATTTTCTTTAAAATATTATTTAAATCGCAACATTTAGGGAGGGATGCCTAGGACCCCCGTCTAGATCCGCCACTGACTTGTTTATTCGATGGCTACTAGGTGTCAAGCACGGATCATTTGCCACTCATGATATTTAGCTGAAATGACTACCACAACATGGGTTTCTCTTTCCCATTTACAGCGAGAGGTCTTTTATATGCGTTTCCCACTGACCAGAGAGAACATATCATATGCTTTGTTGTACAATTTGATGGAACGAGAGATAGCCAAATTGGGTCCGCAGACGTGGATCGATCCGAGTACCAGGCGCACGTCAGACGGGCGGTCTCCCTCTTGAGCTACGTCTCGGTACACACACTGCCGATGGATGTGTTTGATCAGAAATTACGTATATTTGCTCTGACATTTCGTCATATTGGTTGTCAGAAGTCGTCGATGAATAAAACATGTTATATATTACGACATCTGTTTAGGCTTTCTATTACATCATATATGGGCATTATTGCATTACCTTTGTCCTGGGGATTTTCTAGTACCCTAGAGCATAATAAGGAGACACAATCGAATTTGAGTCGAGGCATGGAATTGTTAATCTCGGTATTGACTCCAACCCAAAGTGAGTGCTCCGCAAGGCTCATTGGGTAGCTGTATACCACTTACACCGACCAGTGGTCCACACATTGTTTACCAAAGGTTGTGGTATGTGTTATCTTGTCTGTGGGATAGTGCATATAAAATATTCCTTGCAGCTTATCGGTAAGGTTATTCTCATTAGTGTGGCTGTAGCGGGTTTCGTCTCTTCTACTAACACCAGGCGCGGATGTATTATTTCTGACAGGCGAGGTTCAAATATAGGTGAATAGGACTTGGGGAATTGGTTAATTTTCACGTCCTTCCACTCGGAAAATATATTTTAACATATTTTTAAAATTCTAGTAAAGGAGGGCCGGACCCCTAGGACCATTCTGGATCCGCTACTGAACACTAACCTTTATCCTGGACAAACAGCAGTGTAAGCTGAGCTGTGTGCCAAGGACAGCGTGCTTGAACCTTAATTGGATATATACATGAAAATAAGTACAACCAACAGACACAATGACGATATTTTGGGGGTTAATTCGGGACTGACAGCCTAAAGTCATAACCAACCAACAGACACAATGACGATATTTTGGGGGTTAATACGGGACTGACAGCCTGAAGTCATTACCAACCAATAGACACAATGACGATATATTGGGGGGTGAATACGGGACTCACAACCTAAAGTCATTACCAACCAATGAATATACTCACGATATCTTCGGGGTTAATACGTGACTGACAGCCTAAAGTCATTACCAACAAACAGACACATTCACGATATCATGGGGGTGAATATGGGACTGACAGCCTAACGTTATTAACCGCTGCCAAATTCTTAGATAAGTCACCACATAAGTTTAAATTGTTTAAACAGACGCTTTTTAATATATTGATAGAAATAATTCTCAGAAAGAGTGTTATTCAACAACTACCCACACAGCAGTAACTGATCCTTGAGACAGCAGTGTTGCCAACCTTGGAGAGTTTCATTTCCGGAAGGTACTCAGACGGAGCGAAGCCACCGAGCCGGGGGACGGTTCAGGAAGGGTCTGAGAAAGAAACTTTTGGAAAATAGGACCTTAAATGGTGGCTTTTTGGGGCACTTTAAACTTAAAATTGTGAATATTTACTACTGGTTTTTTTTGCAGGTAAAAATTTATTTACAGCAAATTTAGACCCCCAAAAACGTGTGTAACGTCAATTGTGATTTGATTTCCGCAAACTTCCGCCGATAATTCGACGAATCACAAATCAGGTAACATTGACGAGAGGGGTAAGAGAGCACCGGCTGTATATTTTCGTGGTTAAACCGTGTAAACCGCTACAATCACTTCTACTGTACTCACGGAAAAGACTGCCAAGTAATATAAAAAGAAATCAACGGAAATAATACTTCTTTTAAAAAACAAAAATATTTTATGAAATTCCTTGTTTCTGAGAACGTCCCGGGAGTCGGGAGTTCAAGAAACATAAGTAGTAAAATCCGTGAGACTCCCGGGAATTCCGGGAGGGTTGGCAACACTGAGAGAGAGTTTCTGATTTCCGTATTGTTGAAGAATTATTACCGATATTGATCCATATGTTTACAGAAATATGTGGAAAATACATAGGGAAGCGGCGTAGCTCAGAGGCACATCCTGTTTCATTTTAACTAGCTTATCCCCGGATTTGAATCCATTTGATTGATAGGAAGTTGATAATTTGCCTTGATGTCCTTCTGTGTTTTTAAATGAGCTTGCGTTTGGTTTTTATAATGAGATTGCCCAATAACTGTGTTAGTTTTCTTCATCATCCTCTTTTTTCTTTTATCAATGTATGTCTTTTTTTTTCTTTAATAAAGCTTTTTAGACTTAATTATGGTATCAAATGTTGGAAGGTTGGAAGTAAACACGTCGCGTTAAAGATTAAAGAAAAGGTGATCTAAAGGTTTTTGAAAAACGTCATTTAATAACGTTCGTCTAACGATGTTTTGTTAAATTAATCAGACGCAATTTGTGGTTTAGAACCTTTGCCTGTGTTAAATGAGTCACAATTTTATTTTTGTAACTCTGTCACATCCGCGGAGGCTTTGAGAACCAAACGACAAAAGTATTATCAGGTTCAAAGCAAAAAGACAACTAGTTATCAAGTACAATGCCGTAACTCACAGTACAAGATGTTAAGGGTTGTTTCTGGAGTGAAAATAAGAAGTTTCCTACACGGATATTTTTGTGCTTGTAGACTACTTTAATAGGCAGTAAAATATAAGCATATAGTCAAGCGTATACTGTTTGCATTTTAACAGAAATATTCTAGGACCAGTGTCGGATACAGAAAATCCATTTAGAGGGCCCTAAACACTAATGGATTCAGGGGTGATCAAGAGGATCAAGACACCCCTTTTCTCGATTTGTTTTTTTTAACCTTTTCTATTCACTCTTCACTTTTGAACCGCCCACCCCACCCTTATCAGAAATCCATATTTAGACCCCCTTTCAGAAATCCTGCATCCGCACCTGCTTAAGAATCCTCGTATTCTTTAACATTAAAAACTAAATTATAACAATATTTATTTTTTTAATCGCTAAATTTAGGGGAGCTCGGTCTCCTGGAACCCCTAGATCCGCCTCTGAGGACTGTTGCAATCATGAAACAAAAACACCGACCCTTTAAATTTCGTGGGGGATGTTTTTCAAAAACTGATTTTAAAAATGCACTGTTTTGACACATAGATGCTCTAATCAATGTTGTACTACATTATGTCATTGCTTCTATTTTCAGTGACATAGAACACTCAAAGAACAACTTTCGTGTCAAAATACGGAAATCTTTGTCATGCTTCATTCTGAAAACCCTTTAATGTTTCCGCATGTTTACCAGAAACAAAAGCAAAATACTCATTGACTTTGTGCTACTGATTTTATATAAGTAGTCTAACGTGTTTCTGTTTATCTAATATTGAAATTTGTATTTCTTTTGTTTATTAAATGCACTAAATTTCCACATGAACCGGGAACAGGAAGTTTGTAACCCTCGTGACGGTGAATACCAGAACATTGAGAACAATGAAAGATACTGGTAAAATAGGTGCATGTTAACATAAATATAATTTTACATATATGTAATATTCGCGAAGTGTCATTATCATCGTGTAATGTATTTTGCATAATCTAAATCAATGTTGCACTGTTTGCCATAGGTTTATGATTATTGTGAAGTTTACATAATTTTGTGTTCAGTAGTTGTAGGGGTTTTTTAAAGATTTTTTTATGCGCAACGTTTAAAGTTAATACCTACTGAATTCGTTTTCTTTATATACGCATGAACACGAACCCAAATCCTGACACTGTTTTTCGTTCCAGACAGTGGCGATAGCGGGTTTCTTCCATGAACTATGTGTCATAGATACTACTATTATGCACATACAAAGAGCATGGAAAAATAGGAATTCGTTTCAATTGAAATAACCATACATGGGATGTTTTAGATGATGAACTATATATGAAATCAGTTCATTTTAAAATGTGTTAAAATGGAAAATATATAAAATCTAACAACCCCCCCCCCCCGACACACCCACACTCACACAAACACCCCGACACACACACATCCACTGTCCTTAGCTTGAGAGTTCGATGACTTACCACTAGACTACCGAGGCTTCCCGCTTCTATTTACACGTAAATATTTACGATTTGTTATTTCTTGTAACAAGAAAATATATTTAAAACATGTATTTCGCTTCACTCATATCATCAGATTGTTTTGGTTTTGCCCAACTAAGTTAATTAAATATTACTTGATGTAAATAAGCATCATTAGTTAATTCACTTTGCCTTACAACATCGCTAACGAATGTCATTTGTGAACCAGTATCATCAGCAACGAACTATTGATGTTAGAGATTATATTTATGGTAGACATAAACGACTTGACGTAACTAAGAATTGTGCTTATGATGGGTTCTGACGGGAATAGAATTACCCAGTAAACGTAAGGTTCTGCCTAGAAAAGGCGTGCTTAAACGATGTTTTGATGGCAAAAACTTTTCAAATGATGCATACCCATTTCTGATAGAATATCAGCGCAAAGTTACTTTACAATTCACCTTTCTGAATATATAGTATAATTACTGTTTTAACAGCGATTCATAGGGCCTACAATACAATTCTCTTGGATTCTTGTCTTGTACAGATATACAATTTTGAACATAACAGTTTATTATATCAGATTTCAAATATTATTTCATTATGACTCTCAGTCCTTCACCCCCCCCCCCCCCATTCACACCCACGCCATTTTTTGCCAGTTTTTATTTCGGGTAAAGATTCCTTTCTCCAGTTCAACATTTAAGGTAAAGAAACTTGCAAGACCTATTTTGAGCCCCCCACACCCACCCCCTATACTTTGAAAATCCGTGTTACGTCAAGGTGAGCGTTAAGGCGGACAAACAAACATTTTTTTAGAAAGAAACATCTCTAAACATCAGCCACGATCTTCTCTGTACTACTGACTGGGGCAGAAAATCGCCCAGAACATCATGCTTGAACGATATATACTGATCTGATGTCGCTCCGCATCTAATGCAGATGATTTACCATTGAGGTAAGTCTCTCTACATCGCACAACCATTTTGAAGTCATCCAGTGCTGATGTTTGTACGCAGTAGCACATAGACATGACGATAAAGTATACAATGGTAAGGGACCAGCAGGCACTGATGTAAATAAAGTCATGGACACGATTCGTCATCTAACAAATTAACATGCATGTACATTATTTACACTGAGTTAACTCTGGAGATTGATCTTGAGTCACGAAAGACAAGAAAATGCGCCTACAGGCACCGACATCATTAAAACAACCAGTCCTAGAATGACTTTATTCAAGATTTAAATAGATAATTATGGGGAAAGAACCTACTGAAATCCAAACGGATACAAGTGTTATCTTGTTCAAAACCAACTCTGCACAATGGAGAGTCTAAATGAAATTCCTGTGATAAATGTAAAAGGAAAGATGTTTTTAAAACAACACTCTAGTACATTGTACATTGTTTGTTCCGCGGTTATTAAATGTCAAACATTCGGTCTTTGCGACTCACGGTTTTCAGAAACAAACCTACACTTACATGGGCTACTCTTTCCTGTAAGCAGGAAGATATATTTTATATAAGCGCTTTCACAGAGAAGTGACAATACAAACCACCGGTTTGTTACACCAGTTGTGGAACGAGAAATAGTGCAAATGGGTCCGCTAAAAAGGATCATGCAAATCCCCACCTCTGTGCTATGTCTCATTCTTTTACGGCAGATTCGCGGAGAGTATGCGTATCTTGTCTACAGTTAGCCTCCATCATAAGGTTAACCAATAGCACAATCCTTATTTGGCGTTATATGTGATGGATGTCCTGAACATAATATGTTTCCAAAGGATTTTCCGTTTCCAAACTTGTATACACTTTTTCTCTATCATGACGCAGTCAAAACTAATCACTGCAAAAAACATGTGCTAGGTGAATGAACAATACTATCGACAGATGAAATGCATCACTTGGACATGGTGCTGGAAACTTAATTGGATATAAGAATTAGCTTAAAATATTAAGCAAAGCCCAAACAGCACTGAAATTCATCATCATTGGCATCATCATCATATTCATCATCATCACCATAGTCATTATCTTCATCCCATTTATCATAGTTACACTCACATTTTTTTCTTGACGGCAGTATCAGAATGGTGCAGTATTACATTGGTGCTACTGCGTACAGAGATGTGATAATGAGCAGTATTTATAGCCAGAAGTCTAATATTGTACGTGCAGCTCGTGGTGCTGCTTAAACTTGTTCCCGGCTTTTCTGACTGTCCAATGGAAATGCTCACATTTTCCATAAATAAAGTGTTGTCTCGTGTTTCAATGATACTCAAGAATCTTGTGAATGCAATTGATTCAGTATTATTAACTGTGAGTCTCTAGATAAGATTAAATTTCTCCTCTTTATGCAATTTAATTTTTTTTAAATATATTTTCCTCTTTTTTAGTGGTCATTATCTTATTTTGACGAATATATAATACTGCAAGAAATAGGGTTAGACAAGGTTATGTAGTTGATGAATAACATTCAGGACTGTTTCAGCATATTAATATTAGTTTACATTTCTTGATTGGCGTTACGTCTGAATACATACAAACCAAATTGAATACTGGAATAACATCTTATTAATCTTTGATACGAATCTTTAACATGACAATAAAGATTTGCGCTGAAGAAGTATAAACTGCAATGATTTGTGGAATTACAGACATGACTCACATTCCATTCCGATACTTATATATTCTAAAGTGAAATCTATGAACGTTTAGATTGTGTTAGTTAAACATTAATTTAATAAATTTGTATTTTGACTCAGAATCATCCTTACAACGTCAGGGGGCACTCGAGTTAGTGGGACCCATCACAAATATAGTTCATAAAAAGTCGGACTGGTTACTGCGCCATCTATACGAAAACATTTTTTGTGATATCATGCTTAAAAATATTTTCCAATCAGATCGCTCGTTTTATAAGTATGTGATGAAGAACTGTCATGTTCCTGTTGAAAGCACCCCAACACTTCGTGAAGTTGCGTTTTCCACCATAAAACTATCACTGAATATAAAGCGTCTGTTCTTCTTTGGTAACAATTCCTTACAAAGACGGCAACTGTCATTATTTAGCATTTTTGGTATTATATTTGAAACTGACGTTTCTAATAACCGCCGTATTTCCGTTAATGTTTTCCTCTTTTCCATGATTTATTATTTACGATAAGGTGAAGGTCTATGCATTAAAAAGCCGAATTGTGATTGGATGCTTCTCAATCAAAATATGTTTTCTCGGCCCGGATTTTTATGACGATGTGAGGATGAGACAGAATAGAACAAACCACGACCGTTGTTGTACAAGTTGTGGACCACTTGTCGGAAAAAGTAGTTCAAAATTTCCTTATTGAACCTTGTGGAGTATTTGTTTTGGATTGGAACTAATATCGAAATTAAAAATAGCATGTCTCCAGGTGGTTTCGTACTCGATACCTATCAGGTTTGAACTCGGTGTGGTAACCACAATTCCACAGAGGCTAATTTTAATAAAACGTACAGGCTCACCATAGGAAATCGGATGACCATAACTGCAGAACATTAGAGTCAAACGAGCGGTTTTTTCAAGATGTATTTTTTCTTATTATTAAAAATAAAGTTCACCTTACGCTAATATCGCCGTGGAAAATGCCGTGGACACTATTTCTCCACAACATTAATTTTGCCGTGGACATTTTCTTAACTATCCACCGGAAAATTTACGTTACAGTAATCGAAGATATGATAAACAATGAACATATCAGGTTTTGGCTATGACAATTTAAAAACGTAACTACTTTTTGACAGTTACGGTCCTCCGATTCTTGACTGTGATTTTATTGACTAACGAAAGAAACAACATTTAAAATGGTTTAGCAGTTAACATGTTATGTTGTCATTAATTATGGGGAAATCTCTTCCTATTACACAGTTAAAATCTGTGACAGTAGTCGGCTAATAAAAGAAGAATTAAACTGGTTGTTTGTAATGGCTGCGTGTAATGTTTTAAGATGAACGATAAACGAGCAATATCAAACTCAATATCAAACTCAATATCAAAAGGAAGGAATTTGTGTTTAACGTACTTTTAACACATTGTTTTGCTCTTTAATGGAATTAAAATACGTATAATATGTTGGTATACTCAGCCTATTTGCATACACATTACGCAACACTGGATTTAGACCTTGGTAGGCCCGGGGCTCTTCAGGTTTGGAGGCCCCTCAACATAGAAATTATATTACATGACAAATAACAAAAAATGAACTAAAATGAATGAATAGAACTAATTTTATAATTATTACATTTTTTAAAATAAAGGATTTCCTTAGTCTGTGGGGCCTCTGACAGGAGGCCCGGGGCAATTGCCCCCTTTGCCCCCTTATAAATCCGCATACGAATTACGACGGACAGATATATTTTTATGCTATTTAATTGAATCAACCATTCTTTTTTATTTGTTAATTTTCTTTTCAGTAATTTATTAATTAGATATGAGTGTTATAATCGTCTGGCTAAATAAAACTTCTTGAAATCCAATTTAATTACAATTAATTTTTTTGTTTAAATGTAACTAAAATTAAACAAGTTTAACATGCAAAGAAATATACATATATATA
>JAULBS010003921.1:0-11457 GCA_032355785.1 Symmetromphalus regularis | reverse complement strand
TTACATTGTGACTGGTTTATTTTATTTTTTAATGACTCCACAGAGATAGCGGATGAACTGAAAGTTTCGTATTTGTTGCCGGAAATTTCCGGAAATTTGCACCAATACATAATATGGGTCGGGAGATGAACTTAATGCAATAACCAATAATCAAAGCATTAAGTTCCTGAACAAGTCGTGTACATACCTATATTTCTAACAGCTGGTGGCTTCGGAGTTTGTTCAAACAATCTAAAATGTTTAAATGAAAGAGTAATAAAATAAAATGAATGTAATGTTTGTAAATCATGTGTTCATCAACAATAATTAGTGAAAATTATGAGTGGGCTTAAAATTCAACTTCGTTCTCCCTTGACGGTCTATAGGAGGACTGCCATTTGCATAATAATTTGATTTTAATTATAACTATTATTGATATGAATTCAACAGATTTGCCTGTTATTAAACAGACTACTAGACAGGAGCGGTTCCAGCAATTGTGAAAACGGGGTGGGGGCGCAACATTGGAGGGCGAAGCCCGACCTTGCGTTGGCTTGTACTTGCGCTTAGGGTTTTATAAGAAAAAATGTTCATTGCCCAAACATTATGGGTGGGTGCGTGCGCCGGGTGCGCCCACATGGAACCGCACCTGCTAGATCAATCAAAACAAGTAATTTGAGGCCAGATCCACGATTCTCCTAAATATTTCTATTACAAACATGTTATCTATGGTAAAATGTATGGTATGCAATATTATTTAAGTAAATAATTATATTTCTGTACATTATAGACAAAGTATTACCAAATATCGTCTGTTAGCTTATAGCTTAGCAATTGAAGCTGGTAGATATCATAGCATTGATAAATCGAAAATATTTTGTTTTGTATGCGCTGATACTGAAGATGCATTTCATTTCATTTTGATTTGCCCTTTATATAACAATTTAAGAAATAAATTTATTAAGCCATATTACTGGACAAATCCTGTCTTTAAATTTATTCAATTGCTTACAGTACAAAATAATAAATGGATGCGCAATTTAGATAAATGTTTATATCATACTACAAATTTGAGAACAAGCTGTATTTAATTTTATTTTGTGTGCATTCTCTATAGTCGCTAATATAATTATTGTTTTGTATGTTTATCATTACTGTTCACTTTATTGTACAATATGTTTTGCTGTACTGATGAGCTCTGTAGCTCAAAGTCAATACCGAATATAATTATTTAACGGAGTACGTACGTGCACACAGCTTCATTTTGTGGCTTACATCTTGACTCGTATATGTCAAACTTATAATCGTACTGACAGTGGTACATCCCGACAATCGCATTGTTGGAGCATCTAACATATCTTTGGCAGTCTGAACAATGTGGAATTAATGATGATCCGTGTCCATTGCATATCATTGACGGACAGTCGTACACTAAACAAACAAACAAATTAATATATATATATATATATATATATATTAACTAGCTAAGATACAAGTAATTAAACAAAATTTTAAATAATAAATTAAATAAAGGAACCAATAAACTAAACATTATTTGAGAAATATTATATTAACTAAAATACAATAAATATATAAATAAATACATGCTTAAATAAATAAATTAATTAATTTTATAAATTCACAAAATCATTATTCAGGTTTTCAAAGTGAACAAATGTTTAACTACCATGATATCACTAAATATGTAACTACCGCTAAATATATTTATGTTATACACAAACATATATTTCGATACATAGTGTTACATACGATATAACGATTTTGTCAAATAAATAATCCTTCAGTATAATGGAAACTGATACGTAATATGCAGTTTAATTATGACCACTGAAAATAATATTAAATTATATCGTATATTGAAATACAGCTCTACACATAAACACACGCATATATACGTTATAATAACAGTTTAGGTCTAATTGCATGGACTATGTATACATACATACGTTAAAATCTCAATTTAGGTCTAATTACATGGACTATGTATACATACATACGTTAAAATATCAATTTAGGTCTAATTACATGGTCTATGTATACATACATACGTTAAAATCTCAATTTAGGTTTAATTATATGGACTATGTATACATACATACGTTAAAATCTCAAGTTAGGTCTACATGGACTATGTATACATACATACGTTAAAATCTCAATTTAGGTCTACATGGACTATGTATACATACACACGTTAAAATATCAATTTAGGTCTAATTACATGGACCATATATTCATACATACGTTATAATCTCAGTTTAGGTCTAGATGGACTATGTATACATACATACGTTAAAATATCAATTTAGGTCTAATTACATGGACTATGTATACATACATACGTTAAAATCGCAATTTAGGTCTAATTACATGGACTATGTATACAAACATACGTTAAAATCTCAATTTAGGTCTAATTACATGGACTATGTATACATACATACGTTAAAATCTCAATTTAGGTCTAATTACATGGACTATGTATATGATAAAATTGTACATACCTGTATTTCTAACAGATGGTGGCTTCTTATTTTGACCAAAATATCTAAAATGTTTAAATAAAATATTAATAAAATAAAATGACCAAGCATTTTTATAAATCATGTTTTCATCAACGATAATTATTGAAAATTATTAGTGGGCATAAAAGTCCTAATAATATTCACAGATAATAGTTAAGTGTGCTACAGTAACCGTGGTTGTTGGGATCATATTCACCATATCTTTGAACCATAATATACATAATATTTATATATATAACAGGCGCGGATACAGGATTTCTGAAAGTGGGGGTCCAAATGTGATCGGAGAATAGGACTGGAGCAAAATGGGTAATGTTCACGTCCTTCCACTCGGAAAATATATTATAAAACAAAATCTAGAAAAAGGGGAGTCCGGATCCCCCTGTACCCCCCTCTGAATCCGCTACTGTATATAACGACAACAGCAGATTGTTTATTCAGCGGTATTCTATGACTCGTGGTCTTTAGAGTAAACTCACTACCACCACATGTTACTCTTTACAATTAGCGACACGTTATCTTTTATATGCTCTGTCAAACAGACAGGACAGGGCGTACCATGTTCTTTGATAAACCAATTATGAACCACTGGTCGGTGTAAGTGGCTTACCTTTCCGGAACCTTTGCTAGCACTAAATCTGGGTCGGGGCCTGTATCAAGATTGACAGTTCCATGCCTCAATTGAGATTTGATCCTGGTACCTACCACTCCTGAGACCGACAGCTTAACCGCTAAGCCACCGAGGCCAGTATGTACAGAGACAGACACCGCGGAATGGGAGGGGGGAGGTGCGGGGGATTGCCCCCACCTTTTAGGGGACAATTAATAAAAATGAAAAAAATCACTAAAACAAAATTTCTTAATAAAAGTATTTTCAGGCTCGGTGACAAAATAAAGTGACCGAAGTTCGGAGAGTTTTCAAAGTATGAGGGGGTTCCTGCAAGAATACTTTTCAGTGGCCCCCCAACTTTGAAATGCACTCCGCTGGCCCTAAGACGGGGTACATGTAAGATACAAAATGCGAGTTGTACGTACCCACAGGTGGCTTGTTGTGGCGGCAGACATCTCAGCGATATGGTGTCGAAGCGGAAATTTTTCCAACATCTCCACCAGCCCACATTCTGGTTGTTCACACATCTGATGAACTTGGTACAGTCAGAGCAGTGAGGTCGGTAAGAAGTACCCATTCCGATGCATATGGACATTCCACACTCTGGGCCTGATGACAAAACAAAGTTTTTTTATAACCACCATTTTCTTTACTTAATCATCATCATTATCATAGTCAACATCATCATCATCGTAGTCGTCGTTGTCATCGTCATCGTCATCATCATCGTCGTCATAATCGTCGACATCATCATAATCGTCGTCATCATCGTCGTTGTCATCATTATCATCATCATCGTCATCATAATCGTCGTCGTCGTCATCATCGTTGTCATCATTATCATCATCATCGTCATCATCATAATCGTCGTCGTCTTCATCATCGTCGTTGTCATCATTATCGTCATCATCATCATAATCGTCGTCGTCGCATCACCGTCGTTGTCATCATTATCATCGTCGTCGTCATCATCGTAATTGTCGTCGTCATCATCATCATCGTCGTCATCATTATAATCATTGTCGTCGTCATCATCATCATCGTCGCTGTCATCATCATCGTCGTCGTCGTCACCATCATCGTCGTCGTCGTCGTTGTTATCATTATCATCATCGTCGTCATCATCATAATCGTAGTCGTCATCATCATAATCGTAGTCGTCATCATCGTCGTTGTCATCATCATCGTCGTCGTCATCATTATAATCATCGTGGTCATCATAATCGTCGTCGTCATCATCGTCGTTGTCATAATTATCATCATCGTCATCATTATCATTATCGTCATCGTTATCATCGTTGTCTTCATGATCGTCGTTTTCATCATTATCATCATCTTCGTCGTCATCATTACAATCATCGTCGTCGTCGTCGTCATCATCCTTATCATCATTGTCGTCGTCGTCATAATCATAATCATTATCTTTATTATTATTATTTTACTTACAAAAAAGGGTATTTTTGTACGTGGTTCAATTTATATGAAAAATACTTTTATCATATGTTTAACGTAGGTTTTTTTAAACGTACGTTAAACATACGTCCGCCTATTTACATGAAAAAATTATGTTCATGAACGTTCGTTAAACATATGTGACTATTTTTGCTGTGTAATAATGCTGAGTCATTATGAAAAATAATTCCCAGTTATGAGTGCCCGCTGGGGTAATAATATATTCACTTGAGTTAATATGATTCATTCTGAGTGTTATTTTCACGAATGATAACTAACAAGAGTATTTCATTGATATTGTCCATTAGTTTATTATATAATTTAGACAGACAGACAGACAGAACGACATACATAACGACGGACATGCAGATAGACATACAGACAGACATAACGATGGACAGTGAGACAGACAGTCACACAGATAGATGGAAGGAAAGACTGACAGACGGATGAACGGACAGACAGACAGATAGACAGACAAAACGACAAACATAACGACGGACAGACAGAAAAACAGTCATACAGATATGAAGGATAGACAGACAGAGAGATAGATAGTTATACCGATAGACGAAAGGACAGACAGACAGAGAAACAGATAGTCATACAGATAGACGGAAGGACAGACAGACATAGAGATAGATAGTTATACAGACAGACGGAAGGACTGACAGACAGAGAGATAGACAGTTATACAGATAGACGGAAGGACAGACAGACATACAGAGATACACAGTTATACAAATAGACGGAAGGACAGACATACAGAGAAACAGAGTCATACAGATAGACGGAAGGACAGACAGACAGACAGAGAAACAGACAGTCATACATATAGATGGAAGGACCTACAGACAGAGAGATAGACATTTATACAGATAGACGGAAGGACAGACAGACAGAAAACCAGACAGTTATACAGATAGACGGAAGGACAGACAGACGTACAGAGAGATACAGTTATACAGATAGACGGAAGGACAGACAGAAAACCAGACAGTCATACAGATAGACGGAAGGACAGACAGACGTACAGAGAGATACAGTTACACAGATAGATGGAAGGACAGACAGACAGAGAAATATATATTTATACATATAGACAGCAGGACAGACAGACAGACGGATCGGCAAGCATGCGACTAATGTAACACTCACGTCGATATTGGTTTGGGTTCACAACCGGATATTTCCTAACAGTTGGGGTGTTCTGCCTGTCCAGATGATTACCGCACTCCACACATCTAAATAAAAATCAAATATGTACTGCACTCAGACTGTATTCTAAATGAGCCACATTGAATAAATTAGATCGTCAACAAAAAAATGAGATTCACCACATACGTCTTGCCAGATTTTTAAAAATGAGATGACGTCAAGCAAAAATAAATGATTGTTTTACACCTGGTATCATTAGTCAAACCTGTCTTAAGCAGTCACCCATGGAAAGTAAGAAAATGCGGACACTTAAAACAGGTGGCTGCTTAATAAAGGCTAAATTATACTAAATTAGCTGATTTGGGAGACTACAAAGGTGACCCTTATCCACCGGTGGCTATTTAACACAGGTGGCCGCATGGGCAGGTTTGACTATATTTTACACCCATTGGGCACGAAGACAGGTCCATTCATTTTTAACTATGGAGTTGCGCAACAAAATGGTGTTCTAATAAGGGGGTGTTGTTAAATGAATTCGTATGCAAATATAGGGACATTATTTTAGCATTCTGGCCTTTAAAGGCATAAGCCCACGCAATTTAAGGAGCTAATTGTCTAAATATTGATTACGAATGAAACTTGCATGCATTTGTGATACTAGATCTCGCTTTCATATCACACAGGACGTTTTAACTGAACCATGGTAGATGGAATTATATGTCGTGCAGATCGATTTTTTTCACATTTAAAATTTTCAAATTTCAAGATCGGAACTTCTCGTATGTTGTCGGTGAAACCATTTCAACCGATTGAACGGCCTCGTTTCAGGAAGAATTCGTCCCAAAATAGAATTGGGGGAATACCTGTCACGTGACTCGAAATATACACGTCATACCTTCAACAGAAAAAAGCGGTTATATCATTCTGAAATTGTCAGCATGCAAGCAGGTTCTTTAATCGCCACGCAAAGCTACACGTTGGATTTCCCTCCACCCTTGGGGGTAGCTCTCCAGTCTTTCGGATGTTTGCATTTGGAGTACCGGATTGAATACAAAGCCGGGAAGCCCACCATTACCTTGTTATACCAGGAACGTGCAAAAACAGGAAGGCGACGGGGACCGCGGAGGAAGAAGGATCCTGCCGCCAGTGGTAGTGCCCAAGGTGGACGAACCCATGCTCCTCAAGGGCGTGGCGGAATCCGAACTGGGAGCACTCCACTGGTTCCTTCTCTACCGACTTCGCGACCTTTCGACCTTACAGTAACAGCGGATGTTACGACACCGGCCCCTCCTCCTGAGGTGGACCCGCCAGTTGCGACAAAGAGAGGAGTTGTTTCGGGGAAGAGGAAGGCGTCACCCAAAGAGGAAACTTTGGCACGCCTAATAGAGACAAGACAGTGACGTCACCTCTTCCCCAACCGGTGATTCAGACTGTTGAGGCGCCACTCGCCCCCGTCATTGAACCTGAACTCTCACCGTGGACCATAGTGTGTCGGAGGATACCACAACGGTATAGAACCTGCGTAGCCATGCCGACAACGGACACAGCTGCCTTGCTGTCCCCACTATCTGGAGCCACACTGAGGTACAAGTTCAACAACGACATGCCATGGTCAGTTAACCCAACGAGCGGGGAGACTAGCCTAATAGTCGCCATCTGCGAGGGAGGCACCTACCGTCAGGGAATTCTCTTGGACACCATGGATTCCTACACCATCTCGAGGATCATCGCTGCGGTGTTCGAGGGATTCCTTGACGAAGTTAAGACAGGGAAACTACCAAACTGGATAAGGAAGTACCTGCCAAGCTTTTCCAAGTGTGAGACATCCCCAAGACAGTGAGAGCAAACCACCGCAACACTTCCCCCGGACCGGACCTTGCCTCCTTTGTGAGTATCACCATTTTCAGTCAGACTTTAAACACACGCGTTTTTATTCGGTTTACCTTTAGGTCCGCGCACCTTCAAAATTCAAAATTCCTTTGTTCTATTTTTTTCTAAATAGTCTGACTCACTCTTTTTGTTTAGTCGAAATTGGTGATGGAAATTGCTCCAAATCTATTTCAATTTTTCGACCGAGCATTCAAAATTCTTAGTCAAAAACAAAAAAACCCTCGCCAGACCATCAAAATTAATTAACAACAAACAGAAGTGAAATTAACTTGTTAGGTGCTAGGGCTTATCCACAAAAATAAGTATTTTTAATACAATAGCTCGCTCCAATAGTTAGTTTTTCTCTCTGTGTATTTTTTTGTCACTTTTCCGCCCCGGATTAGGTACCTTCCTCTTAAGGCGCAGAATCCTGGGGGGGGGGGACATGCCCGAACCATATGGATGTGGGCATGTTAATACTACTTACAATACAATACAAAGTCGTTATTTTTTCGCGATTTGTTTATCCATGACCATAATTCATTATTATTATAAAAACACCGGTAACAAGCGAGATGCGGTGGTTATGTAAGTAGTTGAATGAAGTATTTCTATAAACAAATCAAATGTTTATATTTAAAATTAATTCTTTGTTTGGAATGTAATTAGGTCAAGGGTCTGTGGGACTATGCGTTTAAATTTCAGAATTGTAAACCAACTTAGACAACAGTTCTTAGTTCTGAATGAAGAGTATGTCAACGTCTATTGTATATGAAAAAATGGATATTTAGACCAAAACAAATTGTATTAGTTCACCACACACGATCCTATGTATTCATTGTACCCCATTTAGCCAGATATATTATTTTGATCACTATAACACTTCTATGGTTTTGATTAAAATTAATATCAGTGACGGATCTAGAAAATTCATATAAGGAGGGGTGGGGAGCTAATGAATCTCCGGATTCTTAGTTAAATAAAAATAAAAACAATTATGATAATATTTTTTTTAATCGCAAATTAAGGGAGGGCCCCCCGCCTAGATCCCCTCCTCTAGATCCGATACTGAGATCCGCCACTGAATTTAAACTCACGAGCAGGTAGATTGTCGTGGGTAGTTGCAAGTCATGGTCATCACATCCCATAGAAGACCAGAAGGACAGCTGAGCGACTCCGTCCTGCCGTATGAGCATTTCATAAACTGGTCACATCTGTAACATGACGGGTATGTGCTCTTGTCTTTGGGACCACAGTGCTTCATGCATGGCATGGCTGGCGGTAAAGAAAACGTTCTATGAATACACTTACTACTAGTTCTTTATCTTAGTATATGGAAATTTGAGTAATATTGCATAGGACCGTACCTTTCGGGGGCCAGGGCCAGGGGGGCGGTTGCCTCCATGAGAATCCCACTTTTATTTTTACTCCAGAAAATAGCATGCGCATCCTCGGACTAATCACAAATTTGTTCATAAAAAAAGTTGTACCCCCGTAGTATTTTGATCAGGGTACGGCCCTGTTGCACGTCATGTATATTAATTTTGAAATAAATATGAAGTTGAAATGTTTAAAACAAAACGTGTTGTTTTACTTTATTGACGAAGCATATGTCAACTTAATATCAAATGACGTTGGCATAAATTAAAATTATAATGTCATATACTGAATCCTAAACGTTTGAACTGCGACACACAAACTGCAGGTGTATAGTAAAATAAGTATCATTCCTTAAGACAAAAGAAAATTGAAACGCACCTGAATCGTGATGCAGGATTAGATAATTTTAAAAAGATTGGAGATATATTGAATCGTCTATTTTTGGTATAAGTAATGCATCAACACATAGAGCGTACACGTTTTCACATGACTGTAGGCTAATTATGATGAACCTCACAAATATGCTATAAAGATGTGCAGTTAGATGTACATTTAATTGTCAAACAGGTTTAAATCCGTTTAAACTGGTTCCAAAGTAAACTCACCAAACGTCAAAGTTAACTGTAAAATGTTAGATTTGAAACTCGGGTGTACGTTTTTATCACGTGACATTTGAAACTCAGGTGTACGTTTCTCTCACGTGGCATTTGAAACTCGGGTATACGTTTCTCTCGCGTGACATTTGAAACTCGGGTGTACGTTTCTATCATGTGACATTTGACACTCAGATATAAGTTTCTCTCACGTGACATTTGAAACTCGGTTGTACGTTTCTATCACGTGACATTTGACACTCAGATATAAGTTTCTCTCACGTGACATTTGAAACTCGGGTAGATGTTTCTCTCACGTGACATTTGAAACTCAGATATAAGTTTCTCTCACGTGACAGTTGAAACTCAGGTATAAGTTTCTCTTACGTGACATTTGAAAATCAGGTATAAGTTTCTCTCACGTGACATTTGAAAATCAGGTATAAGTTTCTCTCACGTGACATTTGAAACTCAGATATAAGTTTCTCTCACGTGACATTTGAAACTCAGATATAAGTTTCTCTCACGTGACATTTGAAACTGAGAACATTACACTGGTTACTAGGATTCTTTGTTTTAAGCAAAGATGAAACATCAATCCTCAATAAATGTAAAATATTAAACAAACCGTGACATATAAAATGTACTTACGCTGTCCATTTGTTAAACAGGTTAGATAAAGAACAAGTATAATCTGGAGTGTAAAACAAAACATGGAGAGACCGGAGAGCGTCATCATACCTAAAAACAAAGATCATTATTATTTATAAGCTTTGTACAATCAATTATCAGACACGTCGGAACAAAGGAGCTGGGGACTTTAACCCCTCTCCAGTAATTCTGAACCAAAAAGTATTGTGATTGTTTAACGATCCCCCTCCCTCCCCGCCCCCCGCTCCCACCCCCCGAACAAAAAATAAATATTGGTTATTGTGGGTCATACTTCGGTTAAATTAAAAAGCTTAAAATAAATCAGTGTACAGGGTTGATTTACACTAAGATAAACTATGTACAATATATATATAATAAATAATATAATAAACATAACTATGGTAAACACAATTTTTAATATAACTATGGATAAAAAATAAGTTCTGAATCAAGCATAACCTCTTTTTCACTTGAAACTTGGCGCTTCGTGCCTGGATTTGTTATCCCTCCAATGTCTCTGTTAGCCAGCCCCCAGCCCCCCCCCCATCCCTCAATGTTCACTTGCTTTCGCCGTGCCTGATTATGTGACTTATAGCATACATGTTACCCAAATATAAGCTCAGTACTTTATAACAATTTTAAATTTTGGATTCTAGGCATAAAGTATGGCGATTTCAGCACTAAAAGAAATTGCAGATAGACAGATATTTTATTTAAGTCTCACTTTGTGCACCACATATTAACAATACAATTTTTTTAAACTTAAAAATACATAAGCCATTCCTTATGGAATTACGAGAAACTAAGTATTAAACCTAAAAAAAGATATAAAATACAAAAACTAGAGACTATACATTGTAAAATACTACAAGTATTAAACATAAAACAAAAAGATATTGTAAAATACAAACAGTTATTGCATACTTCAGACTTTTAGAGCAGGAGCTAAGTCGATTTATCTGTTTCGTAGTGTCTGATTGGTTTGAATATTAATTTGTATGTTAAAACGTGTACATTTCAGGGCCCTGTTGTTCAAAGCAAGATTAAGCTAACCATGGGTTAGTTAAATATTTCAAAACTAAATTATTAATAATTGCAAATAGTAACTGAAGAGATATGCCGAAACTTAGTTTATTATAGTTTAAGGTATCCATAAATAATCAAATCAGAAGTATATTTGAACTTTCTATGAAGATATTTTAAAGAGAAATATTCATCT
>JAULBS010003910.1:0-11457 GCA_032355785.1 Symmetromphalus regularis | reverse complement strand
ACGCAGTTTAAAAAATAAAAATTGCTCCACTGGTTATCGAGATTTTGACAATTATTCAAAATACTGCAAAATGGCGGCCATTTTTAAGGATAGCCGCCAAACGACAATTGTAAAAAAAAAGACTCTCAGGCTAATTTTCATCACAGGGACGTCAGTAATGAATTTCAATCATAAAAAAGGTCGCCTCTAAGAAACGCACGGGCTCTGGTATTACGACTGGACTATAATGAGTTATTGATGGAATCTAAATGATTCTACCACACCCTCATTGCCAAATGCATTATACCAATGCGAGGATGACACAAGATAACTTCATCCTTTCTTGACCGTTTATAGGAGGACTGCCAAACTCAGAATACTGCTTGGAGACTGGAATTTAGATTTATTAAATATTGCAGATTTTTAATAAATGCTTAGTAAATATTTAAATATTATTTTTTTTTACAAAATTGTTTTTATTTTCACATTTTTGTTTTACACTTGGCTCCCCATATATCCAGACCGCTACGTCTGTTCTGACAACTTTAATAAAATAAAATAAAAAGTGTACTCTTCAGTTGTAATTTAGCGGAACACTAGACAGTATTTCAAACTGACCTTGAAATACGTTTAGAAAATAATTTATAATCATTAAATTCATAAAATTTAAAAGGGCACTTCATGCATTTGAGGCAGGGTCCGGACGCCTTGAACATAATCTAGACACCTAAATCACACGTCCGCAACAGTACAGGATAGGAAGATAACATGGTAAATATGCGATATTTTGTTGCTTCATATCTCTAACAAAAAAGGCTGAAATTTGTTTGTACTTGTTTGACAGTGGTAATTGTTTGTATATGCTTCGTTCTCATTCATCATTCATCGCAAATGTATTCAGTGGGGTTCAAATTTGGTGAATATGCTGGACAGTATAAGGTATTGTCACTGTTCTAGGTGAGATACACAGTTCCTACCTGAGTAATTGTGATTGGTATAGTGTTTGTTTCTTTAGCATGTAAACTGTTACGAGGGTAACGGTAAAACATTATGTTACGTCAACAGTGTCACTTTGTTAATCAAACTTCTGAAAATCGATATGATGCTCAATTTGTTACGTGTGGCATTTTCAATTCTTAACTTAATTTGTTAAAAATGTGTTTTTTATAACATGTGTATTTATTTAATAAATATTGTAGATATTTAACACATTTTAGAAACATTTGTTAAATATTAAGATTTAATATATATTTAATAAATGTTTGATACCTTTTTTTGTTTTGTTATATAAATTCATATATAAATTAAGAAAACGTGTATGCTTGTACTGAATTTTATTGCCATTGACCACGCTCACGAGCAGAACAATGCCTCTGTAAACTAAAAGGTGACAGTGGTGCTGTGGAACTAACAGAGAATGCACAGATGGCATATGCACAATATGTTAAAGTATTAACCAGTGTAATGGAAGACATCGGCAATCCATTCTGTGAAAATAGCAGTGTAGATCTTGTACTGGATACCAGAGACCTTGCAGATGCAGCAATCATCGATTCTATAAACCAGATCAAGAAACTTGGACAGGACCAGTATGACACCTATGTCAGTGAGTGCCTTGTCAACCTCACAAAGCCCATCAACGATCCCATCAAGAGGAACAACCTACCTTTATTCAACCGGCCTCCAGTCCGAAAGAAGTCCAGGTCCCAACAACAGCTCTCATCCCAAAAGAATGACTGTTCCCTGTTCTCTAGGCTGTACATTGCATCGCAGATGCGTGATGGAAATCTGGATTTCTTTCAGCAAAAAAATGAGGCGTATCTACTAGCACTGTCGCAAATGGGCAAGCTGAAAACTGGTACTAAGACAGACTTGGAGGATCTGGTTCCTTCACAAGAGAATCCATCCAACCCCACAGTACAGGTTATCATCTGTGATGGGGTTGCCCTCGTGAATATGCTACGACCTGGTGCTGCTAAGATATTTTCTGATTATGCTCAGCAAGTATTCTTACCATACATCTTGTCTCAACTGCAGCATGTCAGCAGAGTGGATGTTGTGTGGAATGAATATCTCCTTAATAGTCTGAAGACCGAAATATGCAGCAAGAGAGGAAAGGGAGTTCGTAGACACGTTCGTAGTGCTATTCCTGGAAACTGGCCGGAGTTTCTGCACATTGATGACAACAAGACTGAGTTGTTTTCCTTACTGGCTACTAGTGTGACAGACATTGACACTGACAAACAAGTAATCTGTACTCAGCCTCGAGATATATCACGTCTTGCACTATGCACACATGAGGAGACTGAGACCTGCATCTTTCTAATCGTAGAAGATGCTGTGAAGGAACAGTATACCAAGGTATCATTACGCAGTTGACACGGATGTGCTAGTACTGGCAGTGATAGCAGCTCAACGCCTCAACATCACTAAGCTGTGGTTTGCCTTTGGTTGGGATGAGTACTCTCATGTCTTTGTTAGAAAGGTTGTATAGCACCGCCAATATTATTTTATGTGGTCTAGAACCCAAGCTACTGGTAAAATTATAACTGGTGGTGGCCATTTTGCTTGTCTTTGTAAAATGGCCACCATTATGGCCATAAATAATACCACTGCATTCCTCATCCTTTAACATGTTGGATTAGTCACCAGAATCAAAATATTAGGTGGTCTAGAACCCAAGCTATTGGTAAAATAACAACTAGTGGTGGCCATTTTGTAAAATTATGGCCACCATTATGGCCATGGGACAAATCTGCGATGGCCCTATAACTAAAATATTTCTTAGGGCATGCTCTAACAGTGTGCTAAAGCTCATGCTTTTCTCATCAAAGGCACAATTCACTCAAATATTGCACTTATCTGCCAGACTACACAAATATATTATTTTATTAAAATATATGATGTAAATGTGGGGTGCACACATCCATCAGCATTTTATTACATCACTGAAAAAGTCTCGTGTACCATCTGAAAATCCCAAGCTAGCCCCCCCCCACCCTAAATACAAAACCTGATATCTAATTATTTCTAAATATAATAAATTTAAGTGGTTTTATAATAATTATAGTACACTATCATCTTCTAGCTGGCAAAATTTAAATCACCTAAATCACCTTCTGACACCTGAGTCTATTCCAAGTTACATTTGTTATAATTAGTAGGTACACATTTTGCAGGTAGTTAGGTGGGAAATTATTTTGAAGACTGAATAAAAATGATGTTGTACGTGTTTGTATGTATATTTGTAGATAAGAGAGGTCCTCATGGGGGACTACTTGCATTACTGAATTTATAAGCTTTGAAAATAAAGAATTTTATGATTATTAAACCACACCCAATAATTCTTTTTATTGATGATAATCTTTCATTATTTCCAAATTAAGTAGGAAACATAGGCTAAACAGACACATAATCTTAGAAATTCACATTTTATTAAGTTATGTGTGTTATATTTTCATGGAATGAGCTGCCACCCATTTTGAAAATCTTTAATGCTTGTCTTCATTTGAACATGGGCCCCAGTGACACATTGGTTAAACTGTTGAATTCATGGCTGGTAGGTACTGGGATCAAATCTCAGTTAAGGAATGCAATTTGGATTCAAATATTCTTGATACTGGTTGCAATTCAGAGTAAATGCTCCACAAGGCACAATAGGTAGGTGTGTGTCTTTTGCACTGACCAGTGGTCCACAACTAGTTTATTAAAGATGTGCCATCTTGTCTGTGGGAAAACACATAAAAGATCCCTTGCTATTAATTGGAAAGAGTAGCCTATGTGGCAGTAGCAGGTTTTGTCTAAAGACCATGAGTCACAAAACGACCATGTCTGATGACTAATAGCTGCTGAATAATAAACAATGTGTTGAGGTGTCATTACACAAACAATCCTTTCCTTTGTGAATAAATCATTAAACAAAACAGTCATCTTCAAATATTTTATTTTTCCAAACGAAAGATGCATACTTTGTATATGATTGCATATTAAACTATACACTAGAGTAGCACACAGACATCTATGGCACATAATAACGGTACATTATAAAACAAGGAAACATATCGGCAGGTACCAGAATGGCATAATGCCATAAATTAAAAATACAACCCAGCTTTATTTTATTTTAAAATGATATTTGCCAAAAGTTAAAAGGTGAATGAAACACAAAAGTGAAAACTGACTACAGTTTCATAGCCTTTATATATAGGATATTAAATGAGTTGCCATTTATTATCAAATTTATGTCCCTCATGAAATAATTTTCCTTTGTCACTCGCTAAAGCTCATGTAACGAGTTTGATATTCTATTTATTACCTGTGACAATTTTAACTGTTCTACACTTTAAACTTCTAATTGCGCAACAGTTTAGAGAAATGTTATCCTATAACATAATGGATGACATTACATTGTACTTTTTCGAGTTTAAAGAGACATCATTTGAAATTTTATAAAATGATAATGTCATATTTAGTACAGGCAAGCTTATTGGTCTAACGGCCAGAGTGACCTAATGAAATAACTTGTTAAACTAATGTATAATATGAGTACCCACTGGGGTAATAAATTGTAAATAAAGGTCTAAAGGAAGATAAGAAATCAAATTTACTTGAATACATTTAAAAAAAAATATTCACTCTGGACAAAAAAAGTTAGCCAATTGCTCAATCATATGTAATGAGTACAAAATTTGAAATCTGACCCAAAAATTTGTTTAAAATTAGCATAAAAAAAAAATATTCCAACTACACTGCAACATGAATATAATTAAACTAAACAGTATGCAATGTTAATACAAATCTCCTTACAATACTACAAAAATAAAAACACCTGTGAAAAGTTAATCATTTCCTATTATGATACATTAAAACCTACAATAAAGATCACTTTTATAAAACAAACTGTCTATAAAAGATGGAACTAATCTCCCCGTTTCATACATATTTCTCAATTTGTTTTTACAATTAAATCTATATAGAAACCACCCACAGAAGTAACAAAATTACATTAAAACCTATAATAAAGACCACTTGACATTCTATTTATTACCCCAAATCTCTAATCAAAAGTTATCTCCCCTTTTCATACATAGTTCATAATTTGTATTTATGATTAAATCTGTATTAAGAAGCCACCTACAGAAGTAACAAAATGACATTTAAGACAGGTGGATGCTTAATACAGGTCACATTGAACTAGACATGCTTATAAAACTTTAAATGTATGAACTTAGGGCTTATAAAAACTCTGTAGATTTTAAATATAATCTGCATTATGAGATGTGTATTTAATTTAAAATATGTGCAAAAAGCACAAAGAACTGCCTTCTAAACATTGTATACAATCCAAATATTAAACAAATATTTCTTTTCGTAGATTTTCTTCAGTTATATGGTTGCTACAGTAAGAAACATTATAAATAAAATGTATGAAAAATTGTTAAAAACTATTTTTAAAATTTTCACATAAAAAATTGAATTGTCTAAATATTTATTCTAAATTTTGAATTTTGTTTAACCTTTTATTTCATTTTCAGACATAGTCTTAAGTGTGACCTAGCCTCTTATGGGTTTTGAACCACTATCTTCAGCTTGAGAATCCAGTGTTCTACAACTGGATCACTGAGGTTTCCATAACTTTTGTAGTGTCTAAATAAATAAACTTGAATTAGAATGATTTTTATTTCAATATAAAATAGGCTAAATGTATGAAATCTATTTTTCTTTTAATAAATGAGTGAAACTACATTTACATACATTTCAAAATACTTAAACATCTGTTTCTAATCAAAAACAGCCTTTATAAATTCAACTCACCATGTTTAATCTATACCTTTTAACATATGCCATTTAACATGATGTTTAACATGTACCATTTAACATATGCCATTTAACATGTTTAACATATGCCATTTAACATATGGTGATGCATGTATCTGAGTTTGATAAACATGTCTGAAATATTAAACACTTAACTACTACAGTATTTTTATTATTTCTTCATATTATTTACCCCAGGTTTTGATGTAATAAAATTAAAATAAGCTAGTAATACTAAAACTATGAAAAATATGTAAAACATTATTTAACAGATATTCTTACAAATCATTATGTCAGTATAAAATGTTATTAGCAAAATATAACAGATTTTTCCAGGAATACTCTTATTTCATTATGTTATGGTCATCATATTGAAGAAAAAATAAAAATACATTAAAATAAATAAAAAAATAAAATAAAAAAGGTCATCACGTTTTAGGCCACATCTACTCAAATTTAATACTTTTATTGTCTGGTGCAATCTGTGCTCATTTCTAACCATGTCTACCATATTTTAATACTTTTTTCTTTTCTTGTGCAATACCAATACATATTAAATCTAAAATTTAACAATATTGACTGTATTAATAACAATACACATTAGCAGTTTCAATACCTCCATTACCTATTAACTCCCAAAATGTATGACTGTTTTTCAAGATGTTTGACAATCCCATCATAAAATTAAGTGAGAGTTCTTACAAGTTGTGAAAAGAAAAATACTCATAGAACAATTGTTAAAATGGATTTAGTTATTTCATCTATTTTTTAAACAAATTATATTTGTAAATTCCCTTGTCATACACACATTTTATTTCACCAAAATTTGGCTTTCTAAAAATACTCCCCAAAGATTGTCATACCATAAAAAATAATTTCATGTACCATAGAAAAGAATTCATTTCAGTTTCTAAAGTTAAGATATGCATTTCGATAAATTAACAAATAAAGAAACACAAACACAAATTAAGATATGTATTACATACAAATAAAAACATTAAAAAAACTACTATGGAATGTGTTGTTAAAACATACAAGTACTAAGAAATGATACTCTGTGGTTCATATTAAAGTAATAACATCACAACTAAAGTATCAAAACTGAAATGAGTAAGAATAATGGCAGTGAGGATTGTTATATTAACAATCAAACAGTTAAAACATATTAAACTGTTATACATATTAAACTGTTATACATATTAAACTTTTATATTTGTACATATTGGATTATCAAACACACTGAATAGTGAAACATTTTAAACATATTAAACTGTTAAACATATTAAATATTAAACAGTTAAACATATTAAAAATGTTAAACTTAAACATATTAAATTGTTACACATTAAACAGTTTAACATATTAAACTGTTAAACAGATTAAACTGTTAAACATTAAACTGTTTAACATATTAAGCTGTTAAACATATTAAGCTGTTAAACATATTAAACTGTTAAACATATTAAATTGTTAAACATATTGAACAGTTAAACATATTAAACTGTTAAACATATTAAACTGTTAAATATATTGAACAGTTAAGCATATTAAACATTTTGATTAGCAATATACATTAAAACTGAATATGTTGAACTGTTAAATGTATTAATTAAATTTTAAACATAACAAAACAGTCAAATTCTGAACAGTTATATATATATATTAAACTTTTTACATATTTAACTGATACATATTAAACAATTAAAGAAAATCTGTCACGGATTAATGCCACCAAGTTTATAGGCTCTGTCACACATCTGCTATTATAGGAAAGTAAACAAAACAAACAAAAATAAAATAATAAAAGAAACCTGATCTTTTTTGGTCACGGAAAAGCATAAAATATAAAATTATTAAATTAGTTTTATACATGAATAATATAAAATGTTTGCTCTACATTACAGTAAATTACATTAGACCAAACAAAAAATAAGATCCATTTGATGTTTTAATTACAGTATACTGGTTACATGCAGTTTCTGTAAGGTAGTTCTAAGGAATAGTTGGTGATAGTTCTGATAAATACAGAAAATAAGCAAGCAATTAAACTTTCCTTTTTACAAAAATCTGTTAACAAAATATTGAGCTGTTAAAATAATTTTTGTGTGAGCAAAGATGCCAACATGATTTTATTTCATACAAACGTACCATCATTAAAATTTTCCTGCATTTTATTGACATTCTATCTAGCACAGATGTGTAACTTAACAGATAAATTTGTCACAAAATCCCTTTAAATGATTCTCTTTAATCATATTAAATATCTAAAGAAAGGTAACAAACACAAAGATATAACACATACAAGTAACAAAAATGAAAAATGTAACCATGTAGCACATTGTATTTTTGACACTAAATAGAAAACAGTAACCAAGTATTACATTGGTTTAATTTTTTTAAATTTAATTTTAAAACCATTTTATTGGAATAAGCGAAAATCATGGTCTACCCAAGCACATGGGGCTGAAGAGAATAATTGTAGGAATCAAACTAATAATTAATGAGCTGTACATGTGTTTTACTCTTTATTAATCAGCATTAATACACACCAAGGGATACAGGATATCAACTTATATATTTAAAAATTAACACCTATCAAAGCTTAGTATCATTGTAATATAAATATTACAAATCTAAAATGTAAAGGGACTAAATACAAATGGATTTGCAAGAACAATGGAATGGGATAGTTTCTAATCATAATACAATAATTCTGTTGTATTTTCAAATCTTCTGGCTTGAAAAAGTCTAAATACATGTTTATTAGTTTAAAAACTAAATAGTAAATAAATATAATTTATCACGCAACTCTGTGATCTTGAATTTTTATTTTACAAAATTCTACATTATTTTCAAGCAAACTAAAAGCAGTTATTAGTTTTATTTATCTATAAAAGCATAATGTTTTCTTATATTATTGTGCGCAGTAATTGTGTAGTATAAAACATTTCATTATGATGACAACAAATACTTTACCATTTTACATTTTCTATAATTTAAAACTTTATATTCATGTAAAGAAATAAAAAAGTAAAATGTTTAATTTAAAATTAAAACATGTGCATGTATAAAAAATGTTTTTGCTGAAAAAAGCTTAAAATTCTGAAACAAATTTGCTGTCAAATGGTAAAAATGTGCAAAAGCAACATGGCATGTTACCAGACTAAACTGTATGACAAATTAAACACTGAAAGGAAAGCAAAGGACTGTTTGTTTAATGACACCTAGCACATTGTTTATTCAATGACTATAAAGTGTCAGACATATGGTATTTTGTTACTCATGTCTTTAGAAGAGACACATACAATGTAGGTTACTCTTTCTGATTGATGGGATCTGATGGGATCTTTTATATATACTTTCCCACAGACAGGATAGCACATACCCTGGCCTTTGATGAACCAGTTGGATGGTGCATATAAAAGACCCCTTGCTGCTTATTGGAAAGAGTAGCCTATGTGGCAGCAGTGGGTTTCCTCTAAATGCGTGTCAGAATGACCGTATGACTGACGTCCAGTAGCCGATGATAAGATAAAAATCAATGTGCTCTAAAGGCATTGTTAAATAAAACAAACTTTACTTTGATGAACCAGTTGTGGACCACTGATCCAAGCAAGTGGAGTACACCTACCCCATGAACTTTGCAGAACATCCACAGTGGGTTGAAGCTGGTATCAAGATGAAACATCCTATGCCTCAACTGAGATTTGATCCCAATACCTAACCTCTGTGAGTTTGACAGCTTAACCACTGAGCCACCTGGGCTGGTGATTATAAACTTTTCTTCAAAAAACAAATATTTCACTATTTTCCCTTCTTTTGTTTTCTTTTTTATCTTTATTAGGATTTTAAAATCTTTTGTACTACTAATTCATTAAAATGTTTGTTTTAGTAAAATGTAGGAAAAAGCCTTATGATTTCCCCCCCATGTTGGCCTATTCCAAACCATTTAATTAATGGTAATACAATGTTGTTTAAATCAGTTTAAAAAAAAAAGCAAAACCTGTTTCTATTGTTCCTCATATTTTTGATATGCTAAGGTCTATGAAAATACACTTGATGAATTAACAAGTAACAAACATAATAAATAAGCATGGAACACCAAGTGGATTAAAATAAATACAAACATGGGACATTTAAAAACATTCATTCACTGAATATAAAGAAAATGTACAACTTTGTTCAACAATGTACATACATAATATTTATGTAATCAACCTGTACAATAACTAACACCATCAGCTGTATAAATAGTAATTAACAGTCATTATCATAATATATTCAAATGTATCAACAAATCACAGTCATGGATATAAATTATGATAAAATAGATGATCATGTTTGTCAAAATATACAGAAATCGCCCATTATAAGTGATACACATATTGAATCATTGCAGGGATTGAAATTAAGTACAGATCATGTGACTATTATGACTCAGTCAGTATTTGGTCCCACTTGCCCCATCAGATTGTTTATATTTCTTGCATTATGACAGTACAAGCTTTATTTATTTGTATTTTAATACTGATCATGATAACTAATGATCTGTTTAGTGCTAAAGTTTGTCAGTTTATTATTATTTTTTTTAGAAATGATCCTGTTGCTTGCTATTTATTATTATCTATTTTTTGTTACTCGTTCATTGGTATTTATATCAATTAACTTGATTGACTTTTTATCACAATTGGTTTTGATTTATTAGCATTAAATTGATTGGTTGCTATTTATATTATCAATTAATTTGATTGGCTGTTATTATCACATGAATGGTTGTGATTTATTAGCATTAAATTCATTGGTTGGTATTTATATCAATTAATTTGATTGGCTGTTTATCACAACTGGTTTTGATTTATTAGCATTAAATTGATTGGTTGGTATTTATATTATCAATTAATTTGATTGGCTGTTATTATCACATGAATGTTAGGATTTATTAGCATTAAATTGATTGGTTGTTATTTATAATTACTGTAGTGATTGGTTATTTGTATGGCCTAGAACAAATAAAGTGTGAATTTGAAATTTTGTTTCCAACGATATAAATAAAGTTTTTATCTATAAATGAATTGCAAATTTATTTTTGCATTAGAAGAAGCAAATTTATTTAAGAGAATTATTTTAATATATTCAATTTAAGGACAACTAACTTAGTTTGAATGCACATCACATATTTTGTGATAGTGTTAAAACTGGTTGTTGGTAGTGGCTAAAATTTGTAACATTTAGTGTTTGAACTATTTATCATTATAAATATATAAAATAACCTTAAGAATACACTTATTAAAAATTTTACAGACTAAGAATTGCTAGCATCATAGAAACCAGTCTTATTTGGTCTAGACCAAATCTGAAGAAATTAATGTTCTTGAACACATCATAGGAAAGTTAATTACCATAGTTTCAGTCATTCCTGTATTAAAAAACCCCTATTTTAAACATTAATACTTGAAGCTATGGTGAAATTCCTGTTGCAATGGATGATTTTCTTAAAAATCAAAATATCTAAACTATATAAAATTTCATTGTTAATTTACTAACAAAGAGATCCATAAAAAATTCAAAATGTTAAAATTTGAAAAGTTAAATACCAAGAAAACTCTATTAATAACACTGAAAAATATGTTAAAGGAAGATAAAAAAAAAAAAAAAAAAGAG
>JAULBS010003899.1:0-11457 GCA_032355785.1 Symmetromphalus regularis | reverse complement strand
TTGTTTTATTTATTATTTAACAAGGCCTCTAGAGCACACTGATTTCTGATTTTTATCATCAGCTATAAGCAGCAAGAGGATGAACCAGTTATGGACCAGTGGCTGGAATGGAAAAAAGCCCAAACTGCAAATGGGTCCAGTGAGAATGATTGATCCGATGACTGACCACTTCACAGGTGGACATGCTATTGGGATAGCATAAAATATAATATATACCACAGCCTTTGATAAACCAGATGTGGACTACTGGTTGGTACAAGCAGAGTACATCTACCTATTGAGCCTTATGTAGCACTACCTCTGGGTTGGAGCAGGAATCGAGATTAAAAATTCCATGCCTCGACAAAGATTTGCTCCCCATACAGGTCTACAAGGCAAGAGTCCTACAGCTTAACAATATTCCATCGGGGACAGTACATTTTATCTTATAAAGGCACTTTAAAATAAATTAATATAAATATATATGTAAAATGCATAAATGACTTTTTAAAATAAATTAATATTAATTGTGCAGAAACACTTTTAAAAAAATAAATTTGCTAATTACATGTAGATAATTATATACAGCCCTATAATAACTATTTCAGGAGATACAATGTAGGTCAAAAAAGGTTAAAAGTTTTTAAAAATTAAACAAAGGCAGAATTTTTATACAAATAATTTTTTTTAAATTAAACAATAGAATTTTAATACCAATTTCTGGAATTATATTAATATACTTTGAATATTTAATGTTTTATAAAGAAAAAAGATAGATATTTTAAGCATGAGTTTTGGTTTGGTTACTTTTGTTTATTTTTTACTTGTCATTTTTGTTTACTATATAAATTATGAAATTAATGTGAGCAAGAGATTAATGTATAAATTGCTATGACAACACGTATGAAGAATGGCCCCTTACTCCCCCACCCCTACCCCTCAATCTACTTCTGTCCTTTATTAGCATGTATCCAGATAAAAAGTAATATATGCCTTTGTAAAGTTTGTCATGCCAAACATCATATCATTACATTACTTTTCATTTTGTAGTGCATATACTATGAAGGTCAAAGATTACAAACTATACAAATACACACTTAGATTTTATTTCTATTTTGTAAAATATCCACCTGTAAGCCCTCCCTTTAAAAATTAAAATTTTTAGCAATTCTATTTTATTATTATTACTTTATTTTTAAATATTTTTTTTTTTTAAATTATTATTATTATTATTATTTATTTATTTTTTATTAAATTATTCTTAACTTTAAATTAGGGTTTGTATTGTTTCACTTTAAACCGCTGCCTCTCCGTCACGTCAAAATGATCCTCTTTGATAGTTGAACAAGTTTTACCGATCCTTGAAATGGATAAAATAAAATTATTTTAAAACTTAAATGAAAATATTAAAACATATAAAGCCATTAAACAAATTATATACCTTTTGCAGTGCTGGCAGGAACTGAGATGCTTGATTGGCCATTTGTGAAACAGATAAGTAAAATAAGCAATCTTGATGTAATTTTCATTTTTAAAAATCTTCTTTAAAAGATACCAAATACGCAAAATCCACGCCAGTAAGTCCAAAAAGTTCTTCTGAAGTACTTTAATCCACCTGGCATATCGACAAGATAATGTGAACACTTAAACCAGACAGTTATGAATGAAAAATGACAACACGCATAACTTAAAAACTGACAGCTCTCGTGTCAGTTTCAGTGCAATGAACACTTTCTGAACGGGCTTGTTAGTAAAACAGTCTTTTGGGCTAAACAACGTTTCCTGCATTTTCCAGTCACCTCTCTTGATCCCGTTAAAAGTCGGTCGCTAGGCACCGAGAATTAGGAATTACAAGAAGTTTTAAAACTCAACATCCACATTTTCGAAGCAGACGACACAATGTCGCCCCCGATCGTTTCTCATCGTATTTGGGTACCTCAGGTGAGACGGTCCGTTTCCCGCCTTGGTTTTTGTTTACATGTATTGTCCATCAGATACGTGTACGATTTAAGAGTGCTCACTAGACAACTGGTATTCACTAACGAAGACGGGCAATGAATATCAACGTCTATTGGTTACTATAGGTCTATTTAAGAGCCGTGTAGCACGCCATTAAGAACGAAATGAATAGAATCTTAATATTAATCGATTTTCTGTACGTACGCTAGTTTATTGATATGTGGTAGTGAATCATTTCAATCATATCTCTGGTGGTCCGGGATGGGGATGCATGGGGCGCGGAGCCGGAAAGAGAGTGTGGTGCGTGGTAACCCACTTTTTAGGGAACAATTAAAAAAATAATTAAATCGCTACTTTTTTCTCCTTTTTTTTGCTGAATAATACAATTTTCAGACTCGGTGTCTGGAGTCCAATAATGAACACGTTATCTGGTTGTCAAGATTCGCCCCAGGCGCGGAGGCAGGATGTCTGAAGGGGGGTCCTAATATGGATTTCTGAAATGAGGGGGTGAAGGGTGGTCCAAAAGTGATGAGTAAATAGAAATAGGTGAAAAAATACTAAATTTTCACATCCTTCCATTCGTAAAATGGTAAAAAACCCACAACAAAAACAATAGACAAGGGCGGGACTCCTGGCCCCCTGGATCCGCTAGAGCGCCACCACGCCCACCACCCACGTTCAACTGGATTTGTTTAAAGTTGTATTATAAAAATTAAATAATTTCAATACAACCAAAACAACTAACTTAGAAATATTTATTTTAGAGGTTTGCCACTTTAGTCATTTTTTATAATTCTAAAATTATTTAAAAAAAAGATAACCCAGCAAACATAATTTCAAAACTGATTATTTATTTTAAACGTGCACTATCATAGTTGCAAATGTCATATTTTGCTATTTTACATAGGCCTGTGTTAGTGGCGAACAACTACAAATTAATCTGGTAGTAAATTGTTTTAAAGGCATAATCTTACGGAATTTAAGGAGCTTTGTGGTCTAAATATTGATTACGAAAGAAACTTACATGCATTTGATATTTGACTGTAATTTGGTATGCTCTTTTAAATAGTTTTGGAAGTCTGCCACCATTGCTCCTTTAACACAAAATAGATCATCCAAATTTTTTTTTTTTTTTTGCAGCAGGTGGTTTTTAATGAGTTGTTATTTTCGAATTTAAAAAAAGCTATTATCTCAATTACCGGTTAGAATCAGTGGCAATCCTCATTAAAAAATATTTTCTTTTTAAAAGTTTAACTTTAATGATACATAATATTGTAATTATGACATTGTATTTTCAAGTGAATATGTCATAGGCAGATCCTGATCCATTACAAGGTTACAATAGGTTGACCTACAAGATAATAATTTACAATGTAAAAACGTAAGAAATTGATGAATGCCCAAATATCACCATCCGGAATCCATTTCTGTATTAATATCGCAGGTGCCTTAAAACAATTATAATACTTCTTCTAGGTCAACATATCCTTTAAAGACATGTACAGATCTACAATGGGCAAGTATTACTGTTTAAAGACACATGTGGGCAGATGCCTGGGGGCCCTGCAGTTTTAGGGACCCAGAAATTTAATTTGAAAAATTATAATTAAGGTTCATATAAGTGTGTTTGTTAATGGACCCAGTTCATTGCTTTCCTTGGGGATCTCAAACATTCTTAAGACAGCCCTGCCCGTGGGCCAACTGTTGACATCTGAAGCCTTAAGTTGTAAAATCTTGTTCCCTGTAGAATGTAAACTAGATTAAAACTGAATAATTGATTATTAAACAGACTGTATCTTGATATTATTCAACCTTCCATGGCATTACAATTGTATTGTAGTGATCACTGATTGAACCTTGCCAGTATATAATAGATTATAGTAGTCCTTAGAAAACATCTTCATTTGAAAGAAACAGCTAGCTTATGCAATTAAATTGCCAACAAATGGCATTGTATTGTTTCATTATGTTGCTGCTCAGAGCTGAAAACAACTTTTTACAATGAGGGTCTCCAATAATTTTAAAGGAGGTCAACCAGTATTTTTAATATTCAAGGAAAGGGGCTCAAAATTAGTCTGACTTAATTTTTATTTAAAAAAGAAGATACAGTTGGTTATCAAGGGTTCCCTGGATGCATCTGTGTACATTGAGAATGGATGTAGATGGTATGCCTATAAACAGGGAGTATTACAGACAGATTGTTGTGGGTTTTATTATAAGAGTGCAACTGAAGCTGAAAAGTGTTGTGGGCGCATTCAACTAGAAATTCCTATATAATATAAGAAAGGGATGGTTATGTAACAACTCCCCAGCACATTATTTATTCAGTGGTTATTGGATGTCAGACATATGGTGCTTTGCATCAGTTTTGGACCACTGGTCAGTGCAAGTGGCATATGCAGAGCCTTATGAAGAACTCTCTTAATTGGAGCCAGTATCAAGATTAAAAATCCCATGCTTTTTATTTGAACCCAGTACCTACAACCCATGAATCTGACAGCTTAACCCCTTGTCATGATTCAGAAGATGCATTCAAGTAATGACTGCTTATGCTTTTGGTATGAAAAAACAACAAAATAAGAACTAGGTAAATAAAACTTCATTTCATAAATAATAGTAACCAACATCCTAATACAAATATAGTTCTAATACAATACTTTATGGAAAGATTTCTTGAAGACACTTTAAACATATCACAGAATATAATCAAAATACGGCTTTGAATGGTACATGTATAAACATCATTTCATATGTTCCAGACAGGATACTTTTATCATTTAGATTACTATGTCGTTTGGTCTAAACTTTAATCTGCTGGTATCTGCTCTTAAAGACTGTCAATATCCAATAATAATGAAATGACCCATTATTGACTGCATGGTAATCACAATGGAATCATACATTTCTTTAACATCAATGTCATATAATTATATCAACTCTTTACAGCCAGAAGGTACTGCATGTGTTATACAGTAGATTCCTGTTAATTGCATATGCATGTTTCCCAAATAATTAATGAAATTAACAAGATTATTTCTTTATCAGAAATACTATTCTTGTACTGTCTGATATAAAAGCTAAGTATGTTTATCAAATGGTGATCACAAAAATTAAGAAAGGAATTCTTTCATTATGTAACTTGAATTTTATAACAGATGCTACAACTGTATAAGGTTATGCACACTGAGGTTATTTTGTGATTATTTGATAAAAATGTCAGACTTGCCATTGTTTTTGGTACTTTGAAATATGAAAAAAATGTGGTTTTCTTCATTTTTATACAATTAGCCAGACATTGTAAAGAAAGCATATGCAATTAAAATAAAAATACTTGTATTATATTTGCATAGAAATGATTTTGTCCAGCAGAATGTTATGCAAATAACAGGAATATGTTTTTATCAGGAATACAGTTAGGTGGACTTGACTGTATAATTAAGTATCACTAAACCCCTATAACTATATTTTGTTCAATATGAAGCTCACTGAATGTTTACTAGCATAATTTCATCATCATGTAACTTCAAACATATTGTTTGGTTGTTTCATGATACAGCACATGGGTGATCTGACAGTAAGGAGTCAATATAAATAATACAGAAACCAATCTTTACTTTTACATATTACATGAAAGTTATTTACCCATTTATTAATGATAAAGTAAAATTTACAAATTACTGATTGATGAATAAACTGACATAGAAATGTATGTACATTGTTTACAGATGAAATGTATCTTAGCCTATTTAGTGGTGTGAAATCTCATAATATATAAACAGAATGTCGTAAAATACCTCTAGGGTGTTGCATCCGGCTGCAGCCCTTTCTCCCCCTGCCCCTCCAATAATATATTCTTTATTCATCATTGAATTATTCACCGTCAAATTCTGAGGTTCAGAAATGGGAGCAATCCCTCCAATATGAATTTCGTTCCAATGCCCCTGACATCATAATATAGATATAGATCTTACGCAATTTTAACATATATATCAGGGCTAGCTCTGCCACTCGCCAAATTCGCCAATGACAAAATTTAAAAACATTTGGCAAATTTTAATGCAATCTGTCAAAATAATTTCTTTTAATAATAGCTATTTAAGTACAGAAAAAAAGATGACTTCTCGATTTTTGAAATTTTTATAGTTAATTTGGCGAATGTTACTGTTGTCCCAGAGCTAGCCCTGTATATAAAGGATCCCTTTTGATAATGACGGGTTTGAATACATACATATTTCATGAGACATATGTATAACTACTATACTTAAATAATATAGAAAAAAAATTACAATCATGAAACATTAACATAAAATAATAAGCATATTATACAGCTAAAATATTATGAATGAAAATATTAAAGAAAAATAAAAACTATAAAAATTTAAACGTATCTGAAATAAATAAACTTTAATAAGTATTTACAATGTTTATCGAAACTTGTTTTGGCTCCATCACTTCATATTTAGAACATTCTTCGAAATTTATTAATTAAACAGATGAAGTTCCATCTCTATCATTTTATTACAAGAAAACAGCATTCTTGGAAATGTAAGAATAAAAGAAAAATCTCTTCATCAAGTCCTTTGGTGTTTCTGTAAAAGGATCATTGAGATTGGATGTGGCTCGCATGTGCATTGTCGCTCTTACAACTGCATCTTAATATCAAGTATATACACTAGATGCAGTGTGGTTGTAGTTTACAATAAAATAATGTTTAGTTAAATGCATAATGGATACATGCAATCATATGAAAAATAGAAATACATCAAATCTGACTGGGGATGGTCAAATAACTGTGACCAGACTGCATCCACTGTAGAAAAGTAAAGTTAGTTTTATTTAACCACACCTCTAGAGCACACTGATTTTTATCTTATCATCGGCTATTGGACGTTAATCATAACGGTCATTCTGACATATTTTATTTTTAGAGGAATCCCACTGCCAACACATAGGCTACTCTTTCTGATAAACAACAAGGATCTTTTATATGTACGGTCCCATAGACAGGATAGCACATACCACAGCCTTTGATGAACCAGTCGTGGACCATTGGTTTGAAGAGAAAATATCCCAAACTGCAAGTGGGTCCACTGAGAAGCATTGATCCGACAACCAACCGGTTTACAGGTGGACACACTATTGTTTGAGCTACATGCCGCTCCCTACATCCACTGTATGCTGCTATGGTAAGTTGCTGGTGCAATATTTGAACTACAACAAAGCACACACACACCAAGTGTAGGTACTCTTAATGGAGGTCATGTAATCCAATTTGTTTTAGCTGTGAAGCATTCAAATGTCACATCCATTCAAGATGAGCCGTAAATAAGCAGACAACAAAAACTGGTTTTGCATAATTATTATCTCCCATGTTAAGTCTTCAGAAGGATTTTTTCTATGTTTTTGTCTGCCTTGATTATCAGAAAGATTATTTTCCTCATGGTGTTTTTAAAAAACATTTAATATTATTTTGTGATATTATCCCTGCTGAACCAATTAGATTAGAGATGAGGATCTTGTAATTTACTTAAAATCATATCTAAAATTGAACAAGTTATTTAAAAAATAATTTTATGATTTAAATTAGATTGACAAAAGTGAGGTGTAATAACAATGGACTGAGGGTTCCAAATGCAATCCAGCCACAGGGTAGTATGGGGTAAAACAGTCTTTATGATAACAATGCGTACATAACTATGCAAAAGCACAGATCAGTGACTGCCAGAAGGCACAAGTACCCAGTTCTCCCTTCTGGATCCACCTATGGTATAATAATGATATTTTAATGAGTCTGATTTTGCTTATATGATAGGTCTATAAAGAATATAATATTTTAATAACAGACAGATTTTAATACTGAAATAATAACTTAAATATAAAACAATATATTTCAACAAAGTATAAAATATAAAAGAAAACAAAACAAATTCTCAAACCTTAATTATCAAGCAAATATACAACAATGTGGTTTGTGTGTATCACAGATCTTTAGAAGTGTGTTGAATAATAAGTAAAAATGAGATCATTATCTAACTATACTGACAGATACGTTTGAATGGTAATGCATGTATTCACACAATGCTTTACAAATACATGGAATAAATAATGTGTATCACAGATCTTTAGAAGCATGTTATAATAGAAAATAAAAATAAGATCCTTCTCTAACTATACTTACAGATATTTTTGCATAGTAATTCATGTATTCATACAATGCTTTACAAATACATGTAATAAATAATGTGTATCACAGATCTTTAGAAGCATATTAAATATGTAATAAGAAAAAATAAGATCCTTATCTAACTTCACTGACAGATACTTTTGCATGCTAATGCACCTATTCACATAATGCATTACAAATACATGTAAATAATTAAAATACAGTTCTTTCATCATGAAAGATATATATGAATAATCTGATAGGCTAAAATATAACTCCAGAGCACAATATTTCATGCGAACCGCCATTCTGTTTGCGTGTCGGTTATGCAAAATTTAGTTTACACGAACAGCAAATCAATTACGTCGTGACCTGTAGACGTTCAGAAATTAAAACTTGCAAACTTCGCGATTACAGGAAGCTTATTAAAGCTGATGTACAAGTATTCGGACAAATGTTTTAAACTGATTTTTGGTATACCTGATGCACAGCGAACCAGCAGACAACATTATATTGCAACAGTTGTAACTTGCGACCAGTCTAAACCAAAAATGCTGACTATAGAGACGAGCCAAAATTTTTAATGAAATCACGGACGCTGGGCATGGCTAAATTATCTGCTGCTATTTCATCTTTAGGAGTATAATTATGCTGACATAATATTGGATTGCTTATAATTTTACAAATGTTGAAAATGGTTTTAAGGTAAACAGGTCTTACAAAAGTTTTAAAATACCCACAATGCAGAATGAGCTTCAAAAAAGAAACATTTGGAACATCACTGTAGATAAAGTGAAAGTAGCTTGGGCAGTGCAAAATGAAAATGGGAATCTGGAAGTGTTTATTTAAAAATATATATATATCCCAGCTAACTATTTTATAAATGTTTTTCTTTAGTATTTTGTTTTAACTTTGTTTGAGCTAAAAAGTATGTATTTAAAACATAATTTCAATGTAACTTTGAGGTAATCTATCAGGTAACCCACAGGTTACACAAATATAATTGACATAACCGAACTATGGGTTACCTAGGTAAAAACCATGTGAATAGACTTCCAGTTACCCCAGATTTCAAAATATTGTCCCCTATAACTCTATATCAGATACAATTATTGTTCAGAATACATTCCTGTCAGAAAATTTAGGCAACCATTTCTTTTTGTGTAACTCATTTTAAAAATACAACTCCTTGTTGTTCAAATTAAAAAAGTGTTTTAGAAAATTAGACTTGTATGAGTGACTTATGAATAAATTTAGACAGGCTTGGAATATAGGTTTGTTTTCTGAGGTTCACTTATTGCAAAATAAATATACACACTTCGAAAATCCTTATATGTGAATTTTCACACAATAAACAAGGATTAAAATGTACAAAAATATATTTTAAAATATAAAATTTAAATTGACCATTATCAATTAAAACTGATTCAGAAACATGAAAAGCAAATCAAATAATAATTTTATTAAATTTTTAAAATCATCCCGTTATATTTTGAATTCAAATATGTGTAGTGAAATTACAAATACAAGGTTTACTAGGAATGCACATTTTATATAATTCCACACACTAGTGACTACAATATATAGAATTCAACAACTTGATGATGTAAAACCATCGCTGCATTGACAGAAAACAAGAGCCTTGCAAAACACTTTAAACGAAAGTTGTCACTGAGAATCATACTGAGTTATGCATCATAGTGGCAGTACAATTCAGATAGTTTTGTGATAATATATTCTTAATTAATATAAAAAATCAAGAAAAACCATGTTTTCAATCATCCAACAATATAAAATCTAACATCCTAAAATCAAACAACATTACCACCATTCAGTGATGGAAAAGTAATAAATATTTTCTAACAAAAAAATCCTGGTTGTAATTTTCATGGGGTGAACTAGACTGAATTTATTATTATAATTATTTTCTAATAACCTTTAGCTGCTGATGTAAAAGTTTAAAGATCTTTAACAAAAGTGCACTCTATCAAATAAACCCAAAGCCATTACCAAATTTGGTTATTTAATTAAATATTTAATTAATTAATAATACAATCACATGATTTAGGGTATTAGTATAAATCTCAAAATTATAACTAGAAAAATTTATTTTTAAATATACCATGGTCCATATTATATCTTAAACCACTGCCCGAAGGGAAATAACTCTAACTCGTGACACATCGTGTAAACAAGGGGTACTTTTCAGTTCTTGTTTGAAACAACAGAAAAATGTGTCCTGTTCTCACCAACTGAGTCTCAATTTACAGCTACCTTTCCATGGTACAGGCAAAAATAGATGTGTTGATGGGAGGGGGGGGGAGGGCAGTGTGTCTATCTCAAAATTCAAGAAGACTCATTTTGTGAGAACAGGTCACTATTATTAGATAAACACATTGATGTTTGAAACTATTTTCTTCGGCTTGTGGAAGGCTGTGCTTTGGATTCTATAGCTTTCCTCTGTCCAGTTCTCAAATTAGGACCAATCTCTTTTCTCTTTGCCAGTCTCTCTGCCTTTTGCTGAAAATAGAAGAAAAAAATGACATGAATACATTCACAACACAGGAGAATGGCAGAACATATTTGAGGCTGTCATGTTACTGGGAAACTGTATATAAAAGATCCCACACTGCTAATTAGAAAGAGTAGCCTATATTGCCAGGGCAACCAACTTGAAGGGATTTCTGTTCCGGAATTTTCTAAATTTTCAAATTTATGCACACGAAAGCTCTTTTTCAAAAAGTTAATTTAAAGCGCGAACGCACTTTTTTAAAATAGTAATTTAAAGCATGAATGCACTTTTTCAAAATCAAAATTAAAAGCACAAACGCACTTTTTCAATATTTTAATATAAATTTTACAAATAAACAATAAACCACATGATTCATAATAAAATACCTGTATTAATAAATATGTTACATGTCACAAACAAAAAAAAATAATAATAGATCAGCCCACAAATTATATGTAAGCCATAATCACCATTAAACAAAAATACCCTAAATATTTGCACTTCACATTACGTTTAAAATAAATGTGTACATATGTAGCATAGAGCAAGCATTTTTTTAAATATAGTTTTTTATTAATTTTTTATGTAAACTGAAACAAATGAATCTAATTAGAAGAAAATTAATCAAATTGTTTAAATGTTTCATCCAAAATTGTCTTCAGCCCAACTGTAAACATGACCTGTTTACTGGTATTGGAGAGGCCATTTTCTAATTTTGACAAAAAAGTGTCCATACCTTACACAGTAAAATAAAACAGTGTAATAAGAAATAAAACATATCACAATTGTACTTATTGTCTTATCTAGCTGTATTCCAAACATGATTAAGTTTGATCTAATCCTG
>JAULBS010003889.1:0-11457 GCA_032355785.1 Symmetromphalus regularis | reverse complement strand
AGTAAAGGGTTCCTGACCCCCAGGAACCCCCCCCCCCCTGAATCCGCTACTGGATACCATCATATTTATGTAGTTGTTAAGGCTGAACTTGGGCATAAAAAGTAGTTTTCTAGTCCTTTACATTTAATTTAAAATATTAACAAATTAAAAATAAATAGTTATTTTAAGTTCGTTTATCATAACATGAGAACTCACTTTGACAAACACGAATTCTGGACGTCATGTATGCCAATGCACCTGACAAAGATTGCTGCGATAATTTCCCGCTATATCGCGTGCGTATTGTGCTGTTTGAAAACAGTAGTTTAAATCATCGTTTTTACAAAACAGTTAGCCGGCGTTTGTTAGACTACTTTTTTTTAAACGCTTTTTGTTAAGCCCTACGAGAGCGTTTTTAAACAGTGAAATCGCTACACAGCGCCAGGCAATGCTTCCCTATCCTGAACGAAAGTATATTGTTTATGAGGTCGGTCGGTTATGCTTAGTTTCGTGCTTATATCCAATTAAGATTCAAGTACGTTGTCCTGGGCACATAACTCAACATCCTGTGCTGTCGGTCCAGGACAGTCAGTAGGACAGACGAAAACCGCTACCGCCACACTACTGTGGCTTCTCTTACCGATATAAATTATATACAGCAGCATGGGATCTTTTACAAGCGCTGTTCCACAGACATGATAACACAAACCACAGCCTTTGACGAACCAGTTGTGGACCACTTGTTGGTATATGAGGTGTACACCCACCCACTTACTGAGTTGGAGCTGGCACTTCGACTGAGATTTGATCCCAGCACCCACAAGCCAAGAGTCCGATAGCGTAACCACTGTACTAATGGAGCCGGTAATGGAAATAGCTGTTGCGAACAGGACTTCATTCCAGCACTATTTTGATGTTGCAGGAGAATGACGGGAGATAAACAGTGTCATAACTACCTAAATGATGCTCTCCTCCCAGGCAATCCCGGGCAAATTGCAATAAATTCTCGTCAAGAGACAGAACGAAAACGTTTGACATGGGATGCATGCCACAGCTGACGTCTGACGTATTTACCTACCTCCTCTCTACGTGCCAACACGACCAGCCTCGTCGTTCTGTTTGGATGCCTCTATTTCCGAGTCTCATTCAGCTCTCTGTCAACTTCTTCTCGTGAGTCTGGTCAATGTTAACGTTTTAGAAAAAAACACAGCAACTTCATTCACTGCTATTTCAGGTTTGACAGTGGCTGGACTCATGCTGTAATTTTCTTGGACAGCTGATGACGAGACAAGAGAAAGTCGTGACACGTTAAGGAATGTTTCGCATCCCTGCTAATACGACATTGTTTTTGTAGTCTTGGCATATTTAACGCGGTTGTGTGAGAGTTGTGGGTTTAAATGGTCGAGTATAAGCGTTTGTGAACAATTTAAAACTCTCTAACGTAGATTTAAACAGAACTGCATTCCAGTGATTAGTGATGATGGTCTTACATATGGACCTTTAACAGTGAAATAGAAGCACATCTTTCAGAAGCTCGAAACCTGGACAGGAATGTGTACTACACCTTATTTGAAAGTTAAGTAAAGTAAAGTTTGTTTTTATTTAATGACGCCTCTAGAGCACATTGATTTTTATCTTATCATCGACTATTGGACGTCAATCACATGGTCATTCTGACATATGTGTTTAGAGGAAACCCGCTGCCGCCGCAATAGCTACTCTTTCCGATAAGCAGCAATGGGGCTTTTATATGCACTGTTCCACAGACAGGACAGCACATACCACAGCCTTTGATGAACCAGTTGTGGACCACCGGATGGAACGGAAAATAGTCCAAACTGCAAATGGGTCCACTGAGAAGGATTGATCCGACGACCGACCGGTTCACAGGTGAACACTCTACCGTTTGAGCTACATCCCGCTCCCAGTGAACTAGAGGCACATCTTTCAGAAGCTCAAAACCTACAAAGGAGTGTGTAAACCTTATTTGAAAGAGGAAAAAGTCTAGATATTTGTCAGCGAAGCATCATTATACGACATGGATCTTGTTCAACAAAAAAATCCAGGTAGTTTAATGGAAACGTGATAAAACCACTATTTGGACGTACACTTCAAACGTGTCACTTTGAACCATTGAATATTCGTATATGTTATAAGATGTAAATCTTCGACAAAAAAATGAAGAATTTATTTATGTGTTAAAACCTTAATTAACACGTAGTATCAGTGTTTGTGTATTGTGACACATTATACCTTAATTAACACGTAGTACGTGGAATCAGTGTTTGTGTATTGTGACACGTTTTATCTTAATTAACACGAAGTACGTGGAATCAGTGTTTGTGTATTGTGACACATTATATCTTAATTAACACGTAGTACGTGGAATCAGTGTTTGTTTATTGTGACACATTATACCTTAACACGTAGTACGTGAAATCAGTGTTTGTGTATTGTGACACATTATATCTTAATTAACACGTAGTACATGGGATCAGTGTTTGTGTATTGTGACACATTATATCTTAATTAACACGTAGTACATGGGATCAGTGTTTGTGTATTGACACATTATATCTTAATTAACACGTAGTACATGGGATCAGTGTTTGTGTATTGTGACACATTATATCTTGATGAAGAACATAGACAACTGACTTTGTTTGGATGCACTCATCAACAAGCAACTTTTTCAAGCAATTCAATTCTAATGTTATTCATAGAGGAAAGACTGAGGAGATTTATTAGAAATACGTTAGATTCATTGTTAGCACACATAACACTCTTAATTCAACAAACAACTGATTCAACCAACATAATTCAATTTTGATGTTATTCAGAGATGAAAGACTGAGAACACACACTCTTCAAAAATCGACTGATTCAACCAATGTGATTCTATGTTTGTTGTTATTCATTGATAAAAAACAGATTCATTGGAAATACATTACAACCAATGTTAGCACACACTCTGAACATGTTACTGATTCAACCAATGTGATTCTATTTTGATGTTATTCATTGATAAAAAACAGATTCATTGGAAATACATTAGCACACGCTCTGAACAAGTTACTGATTCAACTAATGCAATTCTATTTCTGTATTACACCCGTTAAACCAGCAAGAGTTATTTAGTGTCACGAATGACACTGCCATGCAATTTAAATTATTAAAAAAATGTGGAATTTGTAAGAATGAGTTAAAACTAGCATTAGAATATACAATTCAATAAAGGCTGTCAATAGTGAATAGTTCTTATTGAATATTAACAACACACTCCGCCACGTATCTTAGATCAGGAAGAAAAGAAGAACGTATAACGAATACATTCTATTGAAAAACACTTAAACCAATGTGTCTTGTATTATGCGCTTGTTTGTGACCCGTGAAAGTAGTGTCAGTGTGATATCTCTCTCTTGTACATTATTCAAAACCTCGTGCATTTCTTCCTGTTTGAATCTCTTACATGTATTGCGTGACATCATTCGCTTGAACGAATCACATGCTGTGGGCATTGTAATGTAATGTATTAAGCATTACGCAGAGGTTACCTCAACTTGGACTTCATCAACAAACCTGACATGCGTTTACGGAATGTTGGCGTTCACGGGCGCTACAGAGCAGTTTCACTGGTTCCAAAAATTCTCATTGGGTTTAATGTGAAGCGTAAAAACTAGTCTATCTTACCGTTTCGTTCTGAACGTGCCCTGATGTCATTCATCAAATGTGCTTCGTGCTGACGTCAGTGATGCGGATTTCAACGGTTGGGTTCATAGGTCACATGAGAAATTGTTTCACTGCAAATCTGTATTGTTTTAATGTTAAAGCTAATGTCAGTGTGACACAACAGTTTTAATAGACTGAATTAAACAGGAAATGTAAGATAAATAAGCGAAAACGAATGTGCGACCATCATAACACGGATGTGCTATCTGTAACAATGAACAATATAGTAAATTATGAGTAGTTCCAGATTAATTTAGCTTGCTGTGAATGACATAACTTTTAAAGTGAATCCCCTGTTATAACGTCACGTTGTTCTGGAGTCACCGTTTTCCGCAATCATTATTTTAATAACGCACATTTCAGGAAGTGCTCGAATATACAATGCATAATGAGCAATAGACATGTTTACTAAACTGCATGTTGCATTACAGGTGATTAAACATTATCCTGGTTTTAGTCTTTGTTCTGCATAACTGATAATTCACACGGAATATAAACAGTTTTCCTCTACAATCATTCATCAATTTGCGGGAATGATCAGCTATATAACTATTGGAACTACTGACTCGATACAAGTTACTCTGAGCGAATTAAACATGATCTCGTTTTCATGCCTTGCCATCGTGCTAAAGATCCTGTTTCACTTACATATTATTTAAGCCTACATGTTCTAGAAATTTGACGGATGTGTTAGAAGCAGTGAAATATATTAACGAATTACAAGTTCCGGTTGAATCATTAAAGATTACCGTACGTGTTATTCACATAACGGATTACGATTTTATAACGGAAACACTGTCCTTCAAAAAGGAGTATTCATATCTGTCATTATTTATTAGAAAGACTTGGCATCTATTGACGAACGTCAAGCTCCACCAGAATTAAGTATTATTGTTGGTTTTGTTATGCCAATAATTCGCATAACGGATTACAAAGTCATTTTATTTCAAGACGGATATAAACTGTCCTTAAGAAAGAAACTAAATCTACCTGTCATCATTTAACACTTACAGATATATTAAATTAATCAGATCAGTGTTTATTTATCTGTGTACACCTGTTGTTATAAACACCTTCTTTATCAGCTAGCGAAATGATCCTTTTCAGTTACTAGAACACTGGACTCTCAGATCGCCGCTGGTTCAATTCATGTCAGAGGAGGTTTGACTTGCTCGTTCCAATACTGCTGGCTAAAAAAACGTATACTGTTACGACCTTCTGACAGTTTGCTGAATAACGTATTGCCTGGACGCACTGAATACATTTGAATATACGTGACAGAATGCTAATGATATGATTATGATGTACCTTTATGAACCTCATGCTTTTTAAGATGTACAGTATGAAGTAAGACCTACATTGCGGTGTGTGTGAAATACGATATAATGCATAGTGCGATATAAAATACACAATGTGATTTACAATATGAAATATGTACATCGTGATTGTCAGGAGACCTGCGTGTTTACATTGTGTTCTCCACCACGTTAACGCTGATGGGTACACGTCACTGACATAAAACATCCATTAAAACATGGGACACGGAGTCACCCTAAAATTATCACTATAGAAAAAAAATAAGGTGTTTTTTTCTACGTATCTTCACCGATGTGTGACCTATAGCGATGCTTTGCCACACAATACTGAATACGTTCGTGTGAAAGTAATTCCAGTAGATTTGATTGCACGTCAAATCGTATCGTACAGGAAAACAACGCAGTGCACTCTGTCCCTGGTCTATCATGGATAAGACTAAAGAATTGTATGCAAATGAAGCCGTCTGAAATGACTGTTAAGAGGTTGAAGTCTCCGTTTCTCTGCTGTTGTAATCGTGTATCGGGGGATCAGCGACGCTGTCAACCAATCGCGACACACTCCTAAGCGCTGCGACGTTCGTTTATATCTATAAATAGAGGCGGTGATCTGAGCACGGGATATCCCTGCGTCACCCCACCGTGCAATACCACAGTGGGCTTAGCTGTCAAGTATTTTTATCTGTCACCAGTGCAGGGTCTAGAAAAACATCACGCTGGAGATCGCGTGGTTACGAGAACTGCTGGACAGCGTGAGGATGGAGGATTTTCTTCCCCTCGTCTCGTCTCTGGAACGAGAACAGTTTACGCTGCAGCGGCTCAATTCGGCTGGAGAGGAAAGTGATTCCAGTTTCGAGGATTTTCGCAGTCACAGTCCATCCAGCGTGTGGAGTTTGGACAGTGTGGATGATGATTTTTATTTGGAATATCTGTTTTCTCAAGGACTTGCAGATGCTATAGAGAAAGCGTCAGAGGTTTGTGGAGCAGGTACGCGTGGAGGTAATGCTTCAGTACCAGCAAGTTTCACGGACATTTCTTCTAATCACACTCAACCCGTTCATAGTGCATCGTATCAGAATTACGTTCCTTCCAATCCAGTGGGATCCGTGGCACAAAGCAACCCTTCTTATAATGCAGTGACGTATGGTGATAAAGACGTATATACAATTCCTGGTTGTACGGTGATGTCATCAGATGACGTATTTCAAAACCAGAACAGCACTACCAGTACTAGTCCCACCGCTGCCACCACTAACAACAATAACGAGTTTGTAGTTTTAGGTGTCGGGCTGCAGAACCTAATGCATAATTATGCCAGCAAAACATCGCAAGAGACTATTGGCATTCAGAACAGTTCGATTCAGAAGCAGACGACATTTGGGAGCGGGAAGACGGTTCTGAATCCAGGAAGAAGTGTTTTAGGCATCAGCACAACGAACTCGTTACTAACTCCGGCTCACAGATTCGAGGATGTCAAAATGAGGACTCTCAAGTCCGGCTCAGTGAAATCGGGTAGTTCTAAGGAGAAGGTTGAAGAGAAGATATATCATTGTACATACGCTAACTGTACTAAAGTGTACAGCAAAAGTTCGCACCTAAAGGCTCACCTCAGACGACATACTGGAGAGAAACCCTTTGAATGCACGTGGCCAGGTTGTGGATGGAGGTTCTCGCGTTCTGACGAGTTGGCGCGACACAAACGTTCTCATTCTGGGATTAAACCGTACCAATGTAAGATTTGTGAAAAACGCTTTTCTAGGTCAGACCATCTCTCCAAGCATTTGAAGGTGCATAGAAAAAGGTAGAACAATGGTGAACAACAGAATACCAGACTCATTTTAGGTCATTTTTTAAATGTTTATTTATTCATTTTGTATGTCATGTTAGTTCTAATCAAGACCATAAGACTGTCTCATAATGTTGAAAACGTCCGCCTTATGGCAGCTTAATATACTTGTATTGATTCATAACCGTGCGTTTCGTGTGTGATAATTTGTATAGCTGTTTTATGAGGGCCGTACCTAGACTTAAAAAAACAAGAGAAGGGCAGTAGAACAAAAACTCCATTCGCACAAATCTTGAGTTTAAATAGACCACTTTTGATGCATAATGTGGTATTTATTTTCGAAAATGTGAATTCTAAACAAAAATGATAATTTGTTAACTTTTTTGTTGATACGATGGAGGAAAATTTCCCCTCCCCCGCCCCCCCCTCGCTAGTTACGGCCCTGTTAAGTTCAAGTCGAGATTGCATTAACCAAAGACTAAACAAATCATTCATTAAAACATTGTTATATTCGCATGTGTGTTCCAGACTTCATTTTAAAAATGTTTGGATTTCATAACATCGAAAACATATCGGTAGTTGAAAATATGCACTTTCTATATCAATTTCATTTAATATTGTGTACATTTTTCATGTTATAGTGAGCGTTTGTTTATCTGAAGTCGCTTACGTTTAGTATGTTAGCCTCAGCGAGCGCTCGCTAGCTAATTTTGTCATGAACGTAAGCATCGTTCAGTAGATGTAGCCAATGTTGTGATAGCCATGATCATTTTATCGAGATCCGGCCAAACATTATACATGCAATGTTATCATAGGGAATGTTCAATTATTACGTAACGATATGTCAGGGAATTTATATCTAAACACTCCACTCATTTTAACTTATAACATCATGTATTTTAACATTTATTAGCACATACCCCACTTCGTACCCGCACCAACATAACGTACTTGTTAAATGATACCTTATGGATTGAATAAAATCATTTGAGTTCAGTTCTAATCTGCTAATTAAAAAGGCAATTTTTAACATGTCGTAAACTACTAAAGGTACAATGTTATTTTGTACAATGTTATGCATTGTATGTATGTGTGTGTGTGTATGTGTGTGATTATGTATGTAATCCCCACATATATGTCTAAGACAATTATTACAGATTTAGATTTTAAGAAGCTAAATTAATAATATCTCTATGCGTTTTCATATAATTATGTATCAAACAGTTAGAAAATGCAACGAAAAGAGGAATTAGAAACAAAAATAGAAGAGGAAGAGAAAGAGAGAGAAGGATGAGAGATTGAGAGATCTAGATAAAGTGATATTGCGATAAAAAGAGAGACAGATAGAAAGAAGGAGAAGCATGCTATGGAAAGAAAAACGGTAGACGGAAAACAATATTGTATGACAACTATCACCCTTTACCTAATTCATTTTATAGTGAGATAAATGATTATTAATTTTTGGGTTTAATTAGATTATATGATTTATTTGTTTCATGTTCATGTGTGTATTAAGAGAACTAATAGACGTTAGCAGTATTGATACGATCAGGCGCGGAGACAGGATTTCTGGAAGGGGGTGTCCAAATTTGATGTTTGAATAGGACAGGGGGAAAATGGTTAATTTGCACGTCCTTCCACTCGGAAAATATATGTAAAATTAAATTCTTGTGTAGGGGGTCCGGGCCCCCTGAAACCCCTCTGGATCCGCTACTGACGATAAGCAGAGCTAGCTCTGTTGGTTTACACACGATATTTGCTCAGTTTTAAACACAATTTATCGTCTACACAACTTACTATTTTCATATCAAATTTCCCTTGCCACATTTTAATAACATTTCTAGAAAATACTCCTGGATTTCAGAATATTAATTATATCAAACTCCTTTTCTTGGTTTAACTACAGTTTTCTTTTATTACTTGTGCTGACAAATTAAATTTTGCTAACACGAAACTGTAACACAAAATTCCAACTGGGTTAACAGGATTTATAACGACACAATTAAAGAATACCGCTAATGCTGTAAGTTGACATGTTGTTTAAAGTCGTCTTTCTCCGTCTATAATGTCTCAGAAGAAAGGAGATTTAAAAAGGACGGTTTAAAAGCTTTTGTTCGTATTGAAAGCACATGCAGGTGATATGCTATTATCACAACATGGATTGGAAATAATGTGTTTATTTATGTGCTGCGTCATAGGTAGACGTGAAGTCGGCGGTCCGTGACCGGTAACTTACATTGACATCCACGGGTCGCATTTGTGGCATTCAGTCGGACGCGTTATGTGTGCAGTGAGATTAATTCTGACTTGGCCTCCAGTTTCGTGGTTTCCGCCGCATCCTGTAGCTCGTGAGCCAGTTCGGGAGTGACATCCTGAAACTCTAACGGCGTGTGTAACCGGCTTTTGAACGTTCTTGAACGGCAGAGGATATTGCATTATGTTTTTCTTCCATTGTGAATGAAGTGACTGAACCCTTAATTAAAGCTGTGTTGAGTTAGTCATTATACAGTTCTTTCTTTAAAAAAGAATATTGACGGAACGTAATAATTATGTTTTTAATAGTACAGTTCAGACTGCAAATTGGTATTCTTCCATTCTGAATGAAGTGACTGAACACTCAATCAAAGCTGTGTGTGTTGTTGAATTAGTCATTATGCTGTTCATTCTTTAAAAAAAAGATATTGACTGAACGTAATAATTATGTTTTTAATAGAGTTCAGACTGTGCAAATTGGTATTCTTCCATTGTGAATGAAGTGACTGAACACTCAATCAAAGCTGTGTGTGTGTGTTGTTGAGTTAGTCATTATACTGTTCTATCGTATTAAAAAAAAATTATTCACTGAACTTAATAATTAAGTTTTTATTAGTATTGATCAGACTGTGCAAATTGGTGTAGCATTTTCGAATCCTGTTGTATACAAGCACTGCGGAACAGAGGGAGTTGAGGGGCATAATTCTAAATAAAACACTTTACTAGAATGAATCGAAAGAGAGAGAGAGAGAGAGAGAGAGAGAATGTTGTTTGCATTAACTATTGCAATACACTAAGTAACCGAAGTAATTGTTAGCCCTCAATTTTCATTTGCTTCCACCGTGCTTGGTATAGTTTTGAATTTTTATTGTCATTCTGTAGATGTGTTAGTTATATTGGTATTTATCAGTCTGTCTACATGCAAAACGATTCTTGTTTTCTACTCTTCTACTTTTTCTTCTTCTTGAAGTTTTATTTCTAAATGGTTTGCACTTCATAATGTACTATTTAGGACAATCTGCTATACATTTTAAAATACACAAAAGACCATGAATACACATATACATACATACATACATACATACATGCATACATACATACATATACATGCGCAGTAATTTTACACTAAATATGTGGATATGAGATATGTATAAAATCTTACTTCGATTGCCAACATAAATAGCGTGCAGTGGCGTAGCTTCCATTGAGGCAATGAATCAATTTTTTTAAATGTGATTAACATTATAAAAGTTGATTAAAATACGAGAAATAACTAGCATTGCCTCACTAGAAAAAAGATCGAAGCTACGCCAATGGCGTGTATAGTTTCACACAAAAGTATGTTCTTCTACAAGAGGAACCATTACTTGTGTTTTCTTGCTGGGTGTATGACTAAGTAGATATTTGGACCAAGATCGGACATGGTTTGTTATAATAAATACGTTACAGTATAACCAGAACACATTGAAACTAATGTACACTGCTGAGGAAATATATCGACATTTTAATTTAGAGATTCTAGTCTAATTGTGTGATCATTTACTTATATTAGGCCCAAAAAATAAATACCTGTTTCCTGTTACATGCTAAACAAATAGGGTCTGTAGGAACGGATTTTATATTTTTTTAACTTTAATATTATGTGTGAAATAGAATAATTAATGCTTTACTTTTCACTTATGGTCATGTTTAAAATCCTTTAGTAATGGTGGTTACTTAATATCTAGTTACAGCAGGCATTTCTTCACATTAACGGACAAGATAGATATAGCCATGTTGATGTTATTGCATACAGGAAGAGGTTACCCTAAAAACGGCCGAAAATGACCGAAAGGTACAGAATAAACAAAACGGAAATAAATGAAAATGACTGAAAGTGCGACTTACAATTTTTAAGAAAAAAATAAATGGTGTCGGTCAGGTTACCGGAAACACGGGTATTTTTTTTTGGCCTTACATGAAATGAGGAAGGTTTGACAATGCTTCTGTTGTTCTACACCTGATGTGAATTCATTACATCCAGTGACAGGAGATCTACAGTTGTAAACACATCCACTACCGCATTCGTCACCGCGTTCTTGTTGGAATTGAGGAAGTGTTTAAAATTACGCTACTAACACAATATGTCAAGCGGACACATACCAGTTTTCCTCAGGGAAACATACCAGCACGTTCAGTAACAATAAACTATTCGGCATAGATATGGAAGATTACTGAAAGGGGGTGGGTGGAAAAATGTGATGTGTGAATAGGACTGGCGAAAATGGTTAACTTCCACGAAGGCCACTCTGAAAATATGTCAAAAAAGAATTTCTCGAAAAAGTGTGTGTGTGGGGGGTGGGGGGTGGGGGGTGTTGGGTGGGGGCACATCCACACAACCTGAACCCCCTCTTGATC
>JAULBS010003878.1:0-11458 GCA_032355785.1 Symmetromphalus regularis | reverse complement strand
TTTTGAAAACGGTGACACTAATCTTACAGTGAATCAGGGAACAGACACGTGTATTTTTTGTAATGGATTTTTTTTTTTAATGCAAAATTAGCGAGTCGATCCGATTGTCAAGTTTGAGTTTTATTTTTACTTTGTAGTGTTAGGAGATAGGGCTAGTGAATATCTAAGTCGGGTTAGTGAATTTTGAAAATCACTGATCCCATGGATAGTGGATTTAAAAAAAATTCTTTAAGCCCTGGAATTTAGAAGCTGATTCTAATAAATAATACAGTTATTATCTGGACATAGAAATTATATTTTCTAATAGTCAGATGTTGTCTGAAAATTGTACATCGGACATGATGTCATGGCAGTGTAATTGGCTTCTAAGACTAATAATTTTCATTTACATGAATAATCCAGGAAGTAGATTCACAGACTCCCATTGAAAAATGAGTTAAAATGGTTTTAAGAAACCCTCTGTATTAAGAATACTATAAAATATAGATGTTTTGATAAATATATAAGGGGTTAAAATGTTTTGTTTGAACGGCACAGCAGTTATAGCCTTGAGTGGACTTGGGATCAGGAGACACCATATTTACCAACAAAACAAAAATGGCATTTCTTTTTTCCATCAGTATAGTATATTAAAATGACAATGGTTTCTTTTTTTTAGAACTGGTGACAAATGTGTGCTGCAGCCAGGCTTTCAGTGATATTGTTCCCATTAGTCAGGACAAGATATCCATGCTGGTCGACTTGGTATGTTTTTATCTTCATTTAGGCCAAAGAAACAATGAAATTTTCTTTTTCTTTAAAATACAAAGCAGACAGAACCATTTATTATTATTATTATTATTGTTATGGAACATTGTCACAACCACTGACAAGGGTTTGTATGAAATACTTTGGGAGGAGTAGTTCAGCTATACACTGAGGGTGCACAAGTAATAAAACTGCCATTTTTTAGCAAAATTTATGAAATAAAAAATATTTAAAAATTGAAGGAAGGGAAAATATTTTGAAAGTGATGACACTAATTATAGTTTCTACTTGGCCTAAAGAGAAGTGATTGTTGTTGTTGTTTTATTTTTATTTTCAAGATTTATAGTAATTAAAAAATGTGCTTATCTACATTATTATTAATTTCATAAATGATTATATAAAATTATTGTAATATCTCATTGTTCATTTGTTGTTGATGGTTGTTATATTATATATATATCTTGAACAGATAAGCATCACAAAGCATGCTCCTGAGATTCAGCTAAAGGTAACTGACTTGTCAATCCGTCCTCTGTGGCAGAACACTAACATCAAAAACCTACTGGTTTCTGCTGGTTTCCACCAAATAGGTCTTCTTCTCGACTTCAACAAGATACCACAAAATAGGTATGCACACTTACAGGTACAGTTTTCCATGAGTCCAAGTTCTCTTGGATTTGTCTAAATGTTCCATGGTTTCAGATTGTGTTGATGTATGGTTTAGAACATGAAACCAGTTTTGTCAATGAGATTTTTTAACATAATATAAATATTGTGAGGGATAGAAAAAGTAAGTTTGAAATATTGGTAGTTTTGAGATGATCATTATTAGTGGCTGTAAAAGACAGTCGTATTTTGAAGTATTTCTGATTTCTTTGAACACATTACATGGGCATAAACATATATGTCTACAATTTTAAAAAAGTGGTAATTATGCAACATTGATTTTCAAGATAAATTTTGACATTACATAATTTTGTCTGTTTACTACAATAATGACAAATAAATGGTTTTGTTTAAAGTTTTTTTTAAACTATATATCACAGTTTTTTAGCCGACACTATTGATAAGCTGACCCATTGGTTTGACTCTAAACATCCATTATAAGATGTTTTTCAGTCTCATTTATGATTGCAGTCATTCTCATCATCTAATGCTCACTGAGAATTCTTCAGACAATTTAAGAAATGACACAGGTTTTCCAAGTGACTTCAAGTTGCATTGCAATGTGACACAACAGTGCTGACTTAAAACTCTTAGTACGATTGTTATTTATGTTAATTGATGATATTCTTGTGTTAAGGCAGGTGTTGACAGCACTACTGCAGTTGCTGCTTGCTGTAAGCATACACAAGAGTCAGATTCTACTGTATCGCCTCGATGTCAACCTTCTCGGCAGATCTAGTGCTTCAAAACAGGTATAAACTGATCAAAACCAAAACTGTTAATGTTATTTAATGACATATGGATTATGTGACTAGAACATACTACATCAGTATTACAGTAATGTTGTATAATGCATGTAGTGAGTAATGCGAATGAATATCCTTATCATTTATCAGGCATGGTACATTGTTCTGCGAAAACCATTTATTATGCCTGATTTATGAGATCAAATATTTGGTTGGAAAGAACTTGTTTTCACCTGTTTGTTTAAATTCCAGATGGAGAAACATTCAGCTTACAAATAAACTGACTCATTATCATAAAACAAAATATCTAGCACTTCTTAGATGTTTTTTTAATGGTTGTTGCAGTGTTTTGCAATATAAAGTATATTTGAATTTCAGAGTCTGTATGACAGCATAGATCAGATTCGATTGCCTTCTCTTACACCGTTGATTCTGCCCAGAAATCAGGTACAATTTAAATTTTATTTTCATGCTTTTCAGTTTTTTAATACTTAGATGTATATTAATGTAAATTTTGCATTTCTGTAAACACTTATAGTGGACTTTTCTCTTCCAGTAAAAATCTTATTTTTCAAGAAAATTGTACATGTTGGTTTTTTTTAAGATATTTAATAAATCTACTTAAATGTTTTGGGTTTATTGAAAAAAAACATTTATTAAATGGATTTTGTTTTTCTTTACCAGTCCATGTTATAATACACTAATGTCAGACCTTTGGATTGAAGTAGTTTCAAATACTGCAGAATATCATAAAAGTGTTTGAACATACACATGAAGCTTATGTCAGTGTATTTTATGCACCAATTATTATTTGGGAGAAAACATTCTGGAAATACTTATCTCAAGGTAGTCATTTTTTGTTTTGTAAATTTGGCATACTTTATGACATCACTTGATTGTCTTAAGTTGAGTGCTGTGTGTGTGTACCATGTGTTCAGAGTGTACTGTTTATATTTCAGTTATGTATCAGTACCCCTTGGATGAGTACGGTGGAGAAAGAGTTAGAGATGGAAGAGAAAATGAGGTTTGCCAAAACGTAAGTAAAAAAAAAAAAAAAATTAATGGTTATGGGTACAAAATGTTCTTTTTTAAATCATCTTACTCTAGCTTTTAACATTGCAGTATATATAAGTCTTTTAAAGGGGGTATGAACATCTGCTTGGTGGCCAGTAAAAATCAGTTAATACACAATAAACAATTAAACTAAATACTTGCACGTCCATGGTGATTGACAGAGAGGCTGTGTCCCAAACTCATTTTTAAAAGTTATTATTTTTTATTTTGCCTTTATAAATAATAATTCAATCCTCCATCCCAATTTCATTTATAAAATATTTATAAAATGGATGGCTTGTATCTCAGTCCAAGCTTCAACAAAACCAACACAAATGCTTTTCCTGTCAAATGGTAGGTAATAGAGACAGGGTTTTGTACATCAAGGTATTAAAACACCTGTTTTATTGTTGTTCAGGAAATCTGATGTGGATGAGGATTTTCAGGACTATTTGGAGAGAGCGAAGACTTGGCATCAGATGTCGATTGTTGCACAGGTCAGTAATGAGTCATTGTTTTTATTAACAACCCACCAGCAAACAGAAAATATCATATCATCTTTTTTTTTTTTTTACTTTATTAGAATTATTTAATAAGCATGGGTGTCATACTATATTAAATTTTATTTAATGTGTTTAGGATTTTTTTTTCATTTGAGAGGTAAGTTAAATAACACAATTTTCCTTTTGAAAAGTAAATTAAAAAACACAATTTTCTCATATGAGTTCTGTAAAGTATATTTCATAATCCTCGAATTACACAGTTTTAACTTAATAAGTTTTATATCTACAAGAAAACACAAGTAAAATATAGAAAACATGAAATTTTAATGTAATGTGTTATTATGATTATCCAGTGGCGTAGCTTCCATTGAGGCAATGAGGCAACTGCCTCACTTGATTTTTTTTGCAGAAAATAAATTAATGTGATTAATATTATAAAATTTGATTGAAATACGAGAAATAACTAGCATTGCCTCACTAGAAAAAAGACCCAAGCTACAATAATGTTATCACAAAGTAAAATAGAAATGTGAAATATTTGTTCAAATTATAATTTTTATTCAGTATATTCTCTAATTATATGTTATGTATTTTATATATTTATATTATTTTTCAATGTGTGAATTACAAATTAAATACTATCATAATATTCTAAGGTACTATAAAAATAGTGAGCATTGGAATAATGTATTAAAAACCACAAACTTCTGTACCATAATATGTTTATAATTTTATTCTTTGCTTTTAATTTTATGCTAAGAAATAAAAGGGTGTGAGTATGTCACGGTATAGAAATTTTACAAATTCAAGAATTAATCATTGTTGTGCACATCTTTTTAATTATTAAGCAAAGTAAAGCTTATTTAGTAACCCTGTGTGTTAAATATTGTCAAGAATATATATGTTTTCTCATTGTTTAGCACTAGTCATTGTTGCCCTGTAATGGCGATTCACCCAACCACCATTCTTGTGTAATGGTGTATTTTTAAATACAGTAGTTTTTTTAAATGTTATTTTCCATTTTATTTTCAGTGTGTTTTTATGTTTGCTTTGTAAAACTGAAACGGCTTCCATTCTTGTTTGTTTTTTGTATGTAGATTTCAGGGGCAGATCTGGAGGGTTTATTACTAGGGAGCATTTCTGGAACCACCCCTAGTTTTATGTAGTTCATATATACTATGACCTAATAGTAACATACCTTTGTTTAGAATTCGTGTTGTTTTCAAATACATTCTGTTTTAGGTCAGACACATGTGGGTTGTTGTTTGTTATTTTAGTCTGTGTGAACAGAGGCAAAAAAGGACAACAGTTTGGGAAATAGCATCAAAGTTTTATGTTCCTATTTTTTTCATAAACATCAGTGAAGTAAATTTGGTTTAATAAATAAAGTTTTGCAAATCTGACATTGATATTAATCATAAATATAATAATAACTACATTACATAAAAATACATGTACATACATATAATAACCTAACACCTCTGTTTCTATATGGACTTCTCTGACATCATCTAAAACATCAAATATGGTTGTCAAGTTACACTGGCTATATCTATGAAAATAAAAAAAATTACCACTTTTCAAACCATACAGAATGACCTTACTTAAGATTTCATTTGAAAATTAGTATAATAGTATTTGGCTTATTTAGGATAATATTAAGACTTAACGGGTATGTTATATATTTTGTTTTTCATTTGCCACAGTCCATCTGTGTCTGATTGTAAATGGACTCTAAGTATATTGCCAGCTTTCTTGTATCTAAATAGCAGGACTTTGATTCAGTTTGATCTGACCATCACCTCTTTTGTGAGCCTAGTTTGTGTAACCATTTAGTTCAGCTTTCAGATGTTGTTTAATCCTTTAAGATGGATTATACTTGTATATTTTGTTTTTTGTCAACTTTTTTAGGTTTTTATATGTTGAACAACAATACTGATAGATTACAATAAAAGTTTTACGAAATTTTGATGTTTCCAGGTTTTATGCTAACAGTAGCCATCTGGTGAACAGTTCAATTTTTTAAATAAAGATTGTCAATAAAGTTTAGTTTTTAGCTTGAATAGTTGTCAAGAATGTACTCCATATTTCATAATATAAACTAGAACAATCAATCCTTTTCAGAGACAGCCCTGGTTTTTTTCATGATTATTTGTCAGATGTTAACTATATTTAACTGCTGTAAAATAGCCTATAAATACTGTGATTTTATTCATTTAATACTACTGACCACTGGCTTTACTGCCACATTTTTGTTTTACAGGCCAATGAATCACTGGACAAAGTTGGTCGTCCAAAGACGACTCCACTCAAGGTGAAAGTCCTCCCTGGAGGAAGTGCATCAAGGGAGAGAATTCCCATTGACAAAGAGAAGGAGTTAGAGATTTGTGAGGTTGATGAAATGCGGGATTACGCCAATTACGTGCTGAATAAACGTATTGACAACATCGAAGTCAGACACAAGGATGAAGTTCTTAATTTATACAGACCATATGTGAACCCATAATGGTTCCATGTAAAGCTCAAACATTTGGAATTAGTAGTATGATCACAAAGAATTGTCATGACAGTAAGAAGTCACAGATTTTGTTAAGAGCAGGTTATGTAGTAAAACATTCATTTTTATTCTCACATGCATTACGTTGAATGTCCTGTTGAAATCACTGCACCATGACTGGTATATAAAAGGCCATGGTGTGTGCTGTTCTGTCTGTGGGGAAAATGGAAAAACGACGGCCAAAATTACCAAATGTTTGACCCCCAATAGTCAATAATTAATAAATCAGTGTGCTCTAGTGGTGTCATTAGACAAAAAACAAACTTTTCTTAGAATGTAAACAGACTGTTAAATAGGCATTATGGATATATGTTGTAGAGTATGACCACAAGACTACAGGAAGTGTTGGGATAAAGTGGGCATGCTGTAAAACATTACAACGCCAGTCAAATCTGTCTTAAGCAGCCATCCAGGGGAGAAACAAAGAAATGTCTAAAGAAAGGTGTTTGCTTGAAACAGGTTATATTGAATTAAATTAACTGATTAGGGAGAAAATAAAAGTGACCTATTAAGGCAGGTGGCTGCTTGAAACAGATTATATTGAATTAAATTAACTGATTAGGGAGAAAATAAAAGTGACCTATTAAGGCAGGTGGCTGTATCAACAGGTTTGCTGTATTTAAAGTGGGTGGGTCAGAAGAGTTGTTTATTGTCCACTTCTTTAACTTTCACAAATTTATTTTATCAAAAGATCATCCAACTTACAATTCTGACGTAGTCATTTCCCATGCTAAGGAAACTGGTGGATTTATTTCTTTGGTTGTACTTATTTTTGTGCTTATATCCAATTAAGGTTCAAGCATGCTATCCAGGGGGGAAACTACCCTGTCCCTATGCTCTCTTTCGGGACAGAGATTAGTGTTACTAGGAGAGATGAAACACTTTTTTTTCTTTTCTCAGATCCAACTATAACCCACTCAAAATATCTCATCCTATTCTAAACCATATCACCCCAAGATGAGACCAAGTCATATTTTGACAGTCAAAACAGAGCTGATGTAATACATATTGTACTGTTCACTGGGATTGTTATTCAGCGGGTGATAACCATGACACTTTCTTATTGGATGAATAATGTTTTAATTGAAGAGTGCTTTCACAAAACCTGCAATGTCGTATTTGAATATGTGGTGAGAATCACATAACTGTATATTTAATGTATTATTATATATTGATATGCTTTATAACAGCATCCATACAACATTGTTATACAAACAATTTGCTGAGATTTATCACCTGTCTTGGGCATGCACTGAGAATTTTAAAATATTAGGTTGGTATGTCACAAATTGATGTCAGGTGGACTTAGCAAATTTTGTGAATGTGTGAATATTTAGAAATGTGTTTTGTTACGGATATGCTTAAAGCATACCTAGCCCAAAGGTAGTAGGTCAGTTAAAAAAAACAGTCGTCACCAGTTGACCCTTTTTGGTGCTGTGTAGCATGTTCTCATTAAAAAATGGCACTTTTATACTGAAAATGCATTTATAGAGTTTGGATGGCTCCCATATCCCCCATCTAGTTCTGGCTGTGATACGTCTAAATATATTTGTATGGCAGTATGATTGATATGCATTTTAAACTCATGGCTGACATGATGTACAGGGTTTCACATGATGCATGAATCCTGTGTATTTGACGCAATATTTTGCTAAAATACTCCTAAATAAAAAATGTGTGCGTCATGGTTGATGCAAAATATTTCCAATGTCAATCGAATTTAAAAAAATTTAATACACAAAAAACTATTATTTATTAAAAGAAAAAACAATGGATATACATGTGTTAGTATTATAAAGATAGAATAGTGGATAATGAATATAAAGCATGCATGTAATATAAACGAGTTATTCAGTTATTGAAATGATATGCTTGACTCCTATTTTTGAATGCTCGACTCCCAAAATAAAACCCTGTGAGTAATGATGACTCCCATTTTCCAGATTCTAGGTGGAACACTGAATGTAGAAATTTTATATCGTAACAAACCCAGTCTGGCACTGTGTTAATATGGATTTGAGTTTTGTATAAAGTGACTGTGCTCTATATTGTTGGAAAATATACATTTATTTATATTTTATAATTCATTGTATATATTCATACCCACATGATAACTATTTTACAGTTATTGCTATTAAATATAATTATGACATAAAAGAACTGTTTTGTAAATCCTACACGTATATTATTGTTTTATTTATACAACTAGTGTACATTTGTGTTCATCAATTTGTTTTAATATATAATTATGTCAGTTATATAATATATTGCTCCAAAGAAGTCGATTTTAAAAGGTATTTTCATAATTATATAATAAGTAACTTGTGATGGCAGTATGAGTATGTTGAGTCATTTGTAAGTACATGAATAAATAGCAGTATAACATTAGTTTACAATTTCAGCATTAACTAGTATTCCTATTTCCATTTAACAATTTTGTGCTGTAAATATAGGCGTGTAGGACGGATTTTTAAAGTGGGGGGGGGGCTATTTTACAAAGTGGGGTTGGGGGGAGCTAATTATTATGGGTGTATAAAAAGTGCTGTGTGACACCGCGTATCTATACACGAAATTAAAATTGGTGAAAAAAGGTGCCTGAAATATCTGGATTTCAACTCTTTTCAAGACCATATAAAAGATGCAGTGTTGCTAATAAAAAATAATAGCCTATTTGGTGGCAGGTTTCTTCTGTAGACTGTCACAGATACCACGTTTGCTGCCTAATAGCCATGGAATAAAGAAAGTGATTTGAAATTATCTTTTTTTCTGAAATGTTTACTAAATTATTCACTAAATAACGTGCAACATCAATACACTTGATGTTGCACGTTATTTAGTGAATCGTCAATGCCAAATGAGTGTTCTGTATCACTCAACCTTTTAAAAATTTAATTTGTAGTAATTTGTGCTCTAATTTTGTCTTTTCAAAATGAAGATTTGTATTTTTGTAACATAATTATTCCGATGTCAAGGTTCATTTGTGTGCAGATTCGTTGTAAACAAAATGTACCAAAATAGACTGACTCCAGATTTAGTCCGGAAACTGATTATAAGCGATATATCATAAAAATTGTCACTCCAATGTTTGTACCGTTTCATTCAAATGGACACTTCTGTAATACAACACAAGAATTGTGCATACACCTCATATCTATATCATATGGGTAACAGTGAAGACCTATAGATATATTTAATTTGGTATACAAGATGCACTTAGCAATTTCTTTGGAGCTTCTAATGTCAAACCAGGGTATTAATTTTCTGTTTTCGATTTAGAACATAAAACAAGAAGAGTATTTTATATTTATACTGGTACTTTTTTTAAAAACAACTTTGATTAAGAATTTGTGTCAAAGTTGGTATTCATCATGAAATTTAGAAAATACTGTGATATATATTGTTGCTATTTATTTTCCTATTACCGATAGTGGTTTACTTGTTATTCCTTGTTAGTATTAACATTGTTTTTACTGGTTTGTTGTGAACATTATAATGTGTGAAAGTACGATAATATATTTTAATAACAACTTTTTTGTTTTCTTTTTTGTTGTGTTCTTTACAAGTCTGTAAATAAATACAAGCCCAGCGAAATTAAAGGCATATTCCCACGGAATTTAAGGTGCTTTGTGCTCTAAATATTGATTACGAATGAAACTTGCATGCCATTGTGATACTAGATCTCGCTTTTCATATCACGCAAGACGTTTTAACTGAACCATGGTATAGGGAATTCCATGCAGTCGATCGATTTTTTTTTTCATTTAAAAATTTGAAGATTTCAAGAAATGTTTTGCAGCTTCAAAAATATTAAAAGTTTCAAAAGAACGTCATGTGACTTGAAATATATACGTCACACCTCCATCGGAAAAAAAAACAGTTATTTTTTCGATTTATTTGTCGGTGAGCATAATTCATTATTATTTTTTAAATATTGATAATCAGCGAGATACGGTGGTTATGTAAGTAGTTGAATGAAGTATTTCTATGGACAAATCAAATGCTTATATTTAAAATTAATTCTTTGGAGATTAATTAGGTTAAGGGTCCGTGGGACTGCGTTTAATAGTGTGTGGGGGGGGGACAGGGAAAACGAACTCCCTCAGAAACAATGTTTTCAAAAATGGTGTAAACGTGCACATAGCTTTGTTTTCAGTATAAAAACTAAATCAGTTACATGTCCATAAATATATGCATAACTACTGTTCGTATTGCATCACAGAGTGCCTAATAATCCTGAATCGTTTAAGTTTTTTTATCTAACCCACCCCATCAGTTTATAAAATATCTATTAAAATTATGTAGTGCTAAAATTTATAAACAATTTTGATTGGTTAACACTTGAAATCATGTCTAATACTAGAGACTAAGAAGTAGTCACGCTTTGTCTTTTGTTATCTTCATAATTAGGTTTATATTATTATTTCCAAGATATTATATACCATGGCATGTTTTATTAGCAAACGTGCAAAGGATTGATGTGTAAATCATGTTTTGCATTGTAAAAAGTGGTGTTTATTGTGTGTACGTGTCTTGATTGTATTCATTCGATGTGTGGCTTAAGTTCATAATCATATACTTAATAGCTAGCGAACGCTTAATATTAAACCCGAATGAGAACGGTTGTACCCGGTGAAACTGCTACTTGGTGCCTGCAGAGGTTAGCCTGTCTTGAACGTGAGGAAGGTTTAATCAGTTGTTACTTCGTTTGACAATGGATTTAAAGATTATTTATGGTAGATATTCTGAAGTTATATAAACATATGATGCAGGCATAGACTCAAACGTATGTTAGATGCAATATCTTTGAATTTGTATGTTTTCTTTTGATGAATAGACCGTGTGCTATTGTTTTGTTCAGTCCTGGAAATGTGTTCTAGGGAACATCCATAAGAAGGCTAAATGGAAAACTGATTATCAGTAGATCGACTCACAGATGAAAACAGAATGGGATTGCCATCCAGTAGCAGGTGTCCCAACGCTTTGAAGATAATGAAGTACCAGTATATACGCTGAAATGCAGGTTCCTTTTTTCTATACCACTGACGTCTTTAAAAAAAAATTAAGTTCCTAGTTGATTTTATTGCATATTAGGCCCGTACGCGGGGGGGGGGGGGTGCGACGGGTGCGCACGCACCCCCTAAATATGTCGAGGACAGTAAATGCAAATTTGGTTTGAGGCTAATTTA
>JAULBS010003877.1:0-25930 GCA_032355785.1 Symmetromphalus regularis | reverse complement strand
TGCTATTACGATCACCAGTGGGATTTATTAAAATTGGTCTTAATAGTGGGGTGGCCCTAGTACTGCGTTAGGCTTTTTCCCAATCATGTTGAAATATAATAAAGAAGTAATGTGACTTATCATTCATTTTAATATGTACACATGATTCATGCACCAATACAACACTCTAAATAAGCACTATGAAAAAGACAATTATGACACTTTTTTTTCTCACAGTTTTGACAAATGATATGAAAAACCTGTCTAAAGTCTATAGCGGTTAGGAACACCTCATTTGTTATTTAATTAGTGTGTCAATTTATTTTGGTAGTATTCTAATTAACAATTACCTAAAAGTTGGCGGTAAACCACTAAGAATATACGAGTGTCAAGTCTGTTGACCCAACTTCAGAGTAAGTAAGTTATCAGTCTCGGCATCGCCCACACTATTACAATGTGTTTTGCTTACAATGGACCTGTTACCGTAATACCAAAGTGTACTGGCTTATGGATCTATTGACTAACAACAGTTATAAGCAATAGCCAATGAGAACATTACATCGTATCATTAATATTAAACAGCTGTCAATGTTTTCCGGAAACTGAAAGTAACGCATATAATTTAAAAAATCATTTCAAATGCGTACCTGAAATCTACTTATTTTAATCCTTTTCTACAGACAAAACTAATAGGTTTATTGTACCTAAATGCCACCTGTTAATTTTGGATAAGAACAGAGCAGCTATTTTTACCATTACAGTTATTTCAGATGAACACCAGTCATGTGTGAAAAGAAAATACACGTGGCCCACTATATTAATTTGGTCGCCTTAGTGGGGTCAAAATACACTGAAAATGACCGTTGGGTGATTTTACTGGTTGTAATCCGGAATAGTGAAGTGGTCTTAATTTTGGGGTAGCTTACTATAAAAGTAATAAGAGAAATTTGGGTCTTTAAAATATAGGTCTTTATAGCAGGGTGGTCTTAGTTGATTCAATGAAGTCACTGATGTAACAAATCGTTATGTGCTAGTTGCTAGTATTAAGTCTATTTTGTGTAATCCCTTTGTCCTGATGTCACCCAATCAAAATAACAAAATGGTCAATTGATAATTGATTTAAAAAGAATGTATTGTTTTTACATGATTCTTTAATTAAAATGCATTTTCATAAGGTGATTACAGATGTTGTAAATGTGTTTACATTGAGCATGTACATGTATGTTTTATAGTAATAAAAGGTTTTGTTAAATAAAACACAATGTCATGCATAATAGATGTACATGTATGCAAAACCTAATCAATTGTTAATAAAGCATGCCTGGAAATAATTATTTTATTTCATCTGGTTAAATGTCCAGCATCAGTCAGTTTGTGCCGGACATTAAAGAAAATGTTCCTGACACACAATTTAATATATATGCACAATTTAAACAAAATACGCAGTTTAGTTTTTATTATTTAATTTTTCGCAGTTTATTCAACACACACAAGCTGCATCAAGCTGACTTTATACAGAAATGTAATTTTTACCAAAAGTTGAAACATGAGTGTCTGACAAAATGACTGACACAATTAACTTTGTGACTATCAAAAATCTTCTAAAATGACAAATTTGTACCAGTCAATGTCCTTGACCAACCAGTTATTTCCACGTTAGATTTATCTTAAGGCAACAGAAATAAATTATTGTTTTCATCTGAATTTGTTCATGTCAAATTAGTGACACATTTATATTTTTGAATTTAATTTTTATTTTAAACTTACAGAGTTTGAATTTCACTAAAGCACAACAGTATTTGCTGTACATAGATTGTGTCATAGTGACTCATACAAAATACTTTTGTTAATGTCTCCCTGGCAGTGCCGCCAAGAGCAGTGTGGGAGGGCGTCTGGGAACTACTTTGGCCTCCCAGCAGGATCTTTTTTGTGTGCATGAGACCCTGGACACTTGCCTCTGCTGCTCCTCTCCCCACCCACTCAACCCCAACTCTCGGTATCACTAACCTAGTGTGTCACTATGCCTGATCGAATGGCCACTCAAAGCAATAGATTAGCGTTATCTTCCGTCAGGCTTTCAAAATTTATGGCAGCAATTGTTAGTACCACTATAAAGTATAAAAGCTATTGTGTAATTGGTTTGTGGGAGTCTTATACTGCCCTAAAAAATTGTATGCATTCTTACTTATATTTTGAAATAGCTGACACAGTGCCTTAGCAAAATGATATAGTGATGGAAATTATTATTATAGCACAAAAATGAAAGAAAAAACTAAAAAAAAATATAACAACATTGGGAATTTAGTACTGTTGTAAATTAGAATTTTTAGGGCTTTATCTTCTAATGAGGAGAGCCGGATGTAGCTCAAATGTCAGCATGTCCACCTGTGAACAGGTCAATCATCTGATCGATGCTTCTCAGTGGACCCATTTGCAGTTTACACTATTTTCCATTCCAACCAGTGGTCCACCATGGTTAATCAAAGGCAGTGGGACGGTGCATATAAAAGACCCTTTACTGCTTATCGGAAAGAGTAGCATATGTGGTGACAACGGGTTTCCTCTAAATAAATGTGTCAGAATGATCATGTGTTAGATGTCCAATAGCCGATGTTAAGATAAAAGTCAATGTGCTCTAGAGGCATCAGTAAATAAAACAAACTTTACTTTTTATTCTCTGCAGGGCTAGCTCTGGCACAATAGTAACATTCGCCAAATATAAAAATGTCAAAAATTGAAAAATAATATTTTTTCTTCACTTACATGTAAATGGCTATTATTAAAAGAAATTATTTCGCCAGATTACGTTAAAATTCGTGAAATATTTTTAAATTTCGCCCTTCGCTAATTTGTTGAATGGCGTAGCTAGCCCTGCTCTGATGCAGTGAATTTTGCATGGAGCATTGTCATCATTATTCTATCCATGAAATCATCTGGGATGATAGCCCAACATAAGAAGACAGTATGAGGGGGTGAGGTCCAGAACTATTTTTATTTTCCCCCATTATAATTTGGTCATAATTAACACTGTTAAAAATCTTTTTTTTGTCAGACTACTCCCCATTCCATGTAAAATAATTCCTGCCTCAGCTCTTGTATTGTCAGTTATATTGTACTTAATTGCATTCCTGATAAGGGCCTATTTATATTTCTTAACAGTATTTTGACAGTGTATTTTTTTGTAATAACAACACCACTAGAGCAAATTGATTTATTAATCATCGGCTATTGGATATCAGACATTTGTAAATTCTAACACGTAGTCAGTCTGAGCCAGCTTCTGACTGGTTTTGAACCACCGTCTTCAGCTTGAGAGTCCAAAGTCATATATATATATATATATATATATATACATAATATTCTGCTGCAAAGAATCATTATCTATGTTTATGTATACACATTTTTATGTTTTCTTCTAATTGCAAATGTTTTCTCGGGGTTCCACCTAGCATCTGGAAAATGGAAGTCATCATGACTCACAGGGTTTTATTTTGGGAGTCAAGCATTCAAAAATGGGTGTCACCAATGACATGTTATTTCAATAACATAATTAACTGAATAATTGTCTTGTTTATATTACATGCATATTATCTACTACTCTATCATTATAATACTAATACATATACATATATATCCATTGCTTTTTCTTCTCATAAATAATAGTTTTTTTTTTTGTATTTAAAAAAAGATTAAAGTCGACTGACGGAAATATTTTGCGTCAGCCATGACTTGCACTTATTTTATTTAGGAGTATTTTAGCGAAATATTGCGTCAAATACGCAGGATTCCTTCATCGTGTGAAACCCTGCTTTCTTTGCAATATCTGGTTAATTCTTTAAGAAGCAGTAGTGTGTTTTGTGAGATTCCCAGCTGTCAAAGATTAAGGCTTCGGTTGCTCAGTGGTTAAGCTGCTGGTCTCACAGCTTGTAGGTACCGGGATCAAATGTCAGTCAAGGCATGGGATTTTTAATCTCAATACTGGCTTCAACCCAGAGAGTGCTCAGCAAAGGCTCAGTAGGTAGGTGTATAGCACTAACACCAACCAGTGATCCACAACTGGTTTATCAAAGACCGTTGTATGTGGTATCCTATCTGTGGGAAAGTGCACATAAAAGATCCCTTGCTGCTAATTGGAAAGAGTAGCCTATGTGGAGGTATTGGGTTTCCTTTAAAAAAAACATAAGTCACTATATACCATGTCAGACAACTAACAGCTGTTGAACAAACAATCCTTTCCTGTCAAACATCAAAGAATTGTGAAAAAAGTAAAGTTTGTTTTATTACGACGCCTGTAGAGTACTATCTTTTTGGCTATTTGACGTCATACATATGGTCATTCTCACAAACGTCTTTAGAGGAAACCCGCTACCACCACATAGGCTACTTCTTCTGATAAGCAGCAAGGGCAGTTTTATATGGACTGTCCCACAGACAGGACAGCACATACCACAGCCTTTGATAGACCAGTTGTAGACCACTGGCTGGAACCGAAAATAGCCCAACCTGTAACAGGGTCCACTGAGATCAAAGAACTGTCAAGTTTACTGAACAGTTTTCTTACAAAATGCTTTTAAAACAGCTAAGTTTCAAAATAAATGATTCTGCAGTTAGATGTTTATCAGTTTTTACTAATCCTTAATTTCCGATTCTAAAAATAGTGATGAGTCTGTAAATAAAAAGTAAATAATTGGATCAATATAACGACGCTGTCTACGGCTTGGTCGACATCTAATCCCCAGGATATGACGTCAAATGAACCATTCTTTAAGAAGAAACCTATAATTTTTTGTTTTAAAGTGGAAAACAAAATTAGATTCAATAAAAAACAATCTTTGTTGTTTCCTATGTTAAGAAAAAAAGAGTTAAGTTTGTTTTATTTAATGACGCCTCTAGAGCACATTGATTTTTATCTTATCGTCGGCTATTGGACATCAAACATATGGTCATTCTGACATTTATTTAGAGGAAATGCGCCGCCCCCACATGGGCTACTCTTTCCGATAAGCAGCAAGGGGTCTTTTATATGCACCATCCCACAGACAGGACAGCATATACCATGACCGTTGATGAACCAATTGTGGACCCTGGTTGGAACAGAAAATAATCCAAACTGCAAATGGGTCCACTGAGGAGGATCGATCCAATGACCAACCGGTTCTGAGGCGGACACGGTACCATTTGAGCTTCATCCCACTCCCTTCCTATGTTATATATATATATAATGTATATACAGAGCTTTCCCCAGAGCAATAAGCCGCTATGGGCCATGCTCCCTTAGCTTGCTATATAAGCGCCTTAATATTTGCTAAGCGCCTTCACTGTAGCACCATGTCTGCTTAATTTGAGGCTCGTGGGAAAGGGAGCTCTTCTACTTGTCCGTAACTTGGTCGGACAAAGCTATTCACTTCTTAGGAGGGGTGGGGTACGTTATGCTGTTGAATAGGGACTCTGGAATTGATCATAACATGTCTTGCCTGATTAGCAAAATTTTGTCAGATGATCTATGTAAGCACCTTAAACAAATCCCGGGGAAAGGCCTGTATATAGTCCTGTGTTATGTAAAAATGACTAATGTATTACTGTACTCTGTAGAGTGGGATCTAGCTCAAACAGTAGCGTGTCTGCCTGTGAACCGGTCAGTCGTTGGATCGATCCTTCTCAGTGGTCTATTTTCCGTTCCAACCATGTAAAGACGTAAAGCTTCTTTATATACATTTTTACAGATATAGACTACTTCAAAAAAGTTTAGAAATTTGTGTTTGGATTTGTTTAACGGAGAGTGCAAATAAATTTAGGAAAGCTTTCTTGATTGTTGTGTCATGGTGAGCAATAGCAGTCATGTGCACGCTTCGATCCACAAAAACTGGACACTTGGGGTTTCAATTAGCTGGCTATGTAATTCAAAATTTCGTGCTACTGAATAATTTCATTATTGTCTTTAAATAATTTCATTATTATCTCTAAATAATTTCATTATTATCTCAACATGGAAATTACATTATTGTTGCTGCTTGACATATATCAGTTATATATTTTATAATGTTAAATTTATGGTGATGCAGTTCGACTCCCATGATTTTTATTTATTAGAATGTTATGAGAAACAATTTAAATTACTGGATAATCACCAAAAAACGAGGCCTGTTTCTAATTTGTATGTTTAATGACCCCCCGCCCCAGCACAAAAAATTATCGACTATTGGAGGTAACGTTTCTGATTAGAAAAATGGATGTTGAGTCGTTGTTTATGATGTCAAGTTATTGTTTCTGTAATGTCAGTGGCAATTTTGACCGTTTGTATTACTCACATGTGTTAGATCTCACTGGGATGTATCACTTTGATGTGTGACAGTATATGTTGTACCTTATGGGTAATTAATCAATATACACACTGTGCTATCACTACATATAAAAGAACTCTTGCTACTGTTTGAAGAGTGTTTTGTGTGTCAGGCATCTGAAGCCTAATGGTCACTGGACATATCATTAAAGAGGCATTCATTTTTCACCTCCATCCCTATCCCTTTGCCTACTATTTTCTCCTCCATCCCACCCCTTTGCCTACTCTTCTCTCCTCCACCCCCATCCCTTTGCCTACAGATCACCCCCACCCCTTTGCCTACTCTTCTCTCCTCCACCCGCACCCCTTTGCCTACTGTCTGTTCACCCCACCACTTTGCCTACTGTTAACCTCCACCCCAACTCCTTTGCCTATTGTTTTATCCTCCACCCCACCCTTTGCCCAATGGGGGGGGGGGCGCAACTGCTGTGACACTAAAAATATAGGACGTGAGGTAATGTCGCTTAGGGTTTTACAAGAAAAATGTTCATTGCCTGAAAATTAAGGGGGGGCATGCACTGGGTGCACGCCCCATCGAACCATGCCTGCCTTTGCCTACTGTTCTCCTCCACCCTCACGCCTTTGCCTACTATTTTTAAAACAATTTTTCAATATTTGGAATGGATTGGTAAATGAGAACATATACAATATAGATCTAGAAGTGTATTCATGGTGGGTATTGGCTTTACCTCAATAATAGAATATGATGTTAAGGTGTTTGCATATCAGTGGTGATACGTACATGTACATGTAGTATGGTAGGTAGTATAGTATTAGTACCATGTAAAGATTCCAGCTATAGCAGCATGCTGGTACATGAAAAGGTTTGCAGTGTTGTCATTCTTTGTAGTTTAATTGTTGACACCAAGCAACCAGGCATTAGATATATATCCTAAAAGACTTAGCCGATATAATATGTATCCACGTGTTGTAAAGCAGTCTTTGATTCTTTGTATCAAATGAATGGGGCATAATTATAGGGTTTGAAATCAACACAGGTTAGCCAGACCTGGCATGTTATTTTTTTTAAGGGCCGATTAAAATTTATAAAAATATACAGAGCGGGCTTCCTTCCCAGCTAAAATATACAATAGATATATATACGCACAGTGTGTATGTAAATTCAGTCTAGGTCTGAAATTGGGAAAGCTTTGTGGCAGAGATAGGGACATGATGGCAAATATTGAGTTGCTATCATGAAATTCTACCTCTGCCTTGTTAAAATTACATCTTTTAAAGTTTTATAACCTCAGGTGAACTGCTTCAGTGAACGTAACTCTTCAGTGAACGTAACTCTTCAGTGAACGTAACTCTTCAGTGAACGTAACTGTTAAATGGAGGTCAGTAGGACTGCTTTATAGTAGTAGCTTTTCCTCAAAGGTTGTTTCCTGTGACCAAATGAACATAATCCCTTTGGTCTTGGAAGGGAGGGCAGCATTGGAGGATGTGCTGTAACGTGCTGCAGGGACACTGTCCTGTCTGTTTTAGTCTTTAGAAGTAAATGGAGATGTGGCTTTAGTCTGCAGTGGCTGGTCTGATCGATCCTTCTCAGTGGATCCATACATTTTTTGTAGTTTGGGCTATCTTCCGTTCCAACCAGTGATCCACAACTGGTTCATCAAAGACCGTGGTATGTATTGTCCTGTCTGTGGGACAGTGCATATAAAAGACCCATTGCTGCTTATTAGAAAGAGTAGCCTATGTGGTGGCAGTGGGTTTCCTCTAAATAAATTTGTCAGAATGACCAGTATCAGTGTTTTCAAAAAAAAAGCGGTGGGCGGCACCTTTACCGGTCTATTTGCAAACTTGCACCGTCTACTTCCCCTTAAAAAAAACATGAGTTCCTTTAAAGTATCTCCTCCTCCTCTCTTCCTTCCAACTCCTACTCTCAAATAAAATGAAAAGCCTGCATTATGATTGACGTCCACTAGCCAATGATAAGATAAAAATCAATGTGCTCTAGCGGCGCTGTTTTAATAAAATAAACTTTTCTTTCAATGAATCTCACTGTTAAATAGAGGTCAGTAGGGCTACTTTATAGTAATAGCTTTTTTTTTTCAAAGATTTTTGGTCAGACATTCTTGTCTTTGGTCTTTATAGGGTGGGCAGGATTGGAGGATATGAATCAAATTCTTTATTCTGTTATATATGAATGATATAAACAGTAAAGGCATATAAAGTTTAACATATACAGACCATTGTAATACATACATAGCATAAAACATTTCTGGAGAATAAGTTCTAGACTGGTATCATTTTGTTAAACATTTCGTAACAAGACTGACCTATCATAGGTGAGATGTGCCCTTGGCAGTCTAGGAGGAATAAAAATTTCTGGAAGTCTGTTAGTGTTAGATATGTAAAGTCTGGGCAGAAATGTATTTTATTGTATAGGATGCTTCTTATGTGGGAATTTGTGGGGCATGTTGTCAGAAAATGTGTTTCGTCTTCTACGTTCTGGTTATATATTTTGCATAGTCTGTCTTTTCTGTCAGTGTCTCCATATCGTCCAATATCTATTTCTAGTCTTGTGTGCGCACATTTTAAGTTTTGTGAGTGCTTGTTTGAAGTTGATGTTGTTTATGCAGTTTAGATATTCAGTTATTTTATATAATTTGTTTGTAATGTGTTTTAATATTTGAATATGCTCTAATGTTTAGAACCTAGTGTTAAAGGGGCACTGTCCTGTCTGTTTTAACCTAAGTAAGTGGTGAGGTGCCTTTAGTCTCCTGTAGCAGATTCTGAGTGAAAATTTGTACTTTGTTTTCTTTATAGTTTCCAGATTAAGTCACGGAAATTTACTAATACTACGTGATATTTCCTTTTTTTTTGGTATTTGTTTTCATCATAAGACAGACCGGGATGTAGCTCAAATGGTAGTGTGTCCACCTGTGAAGCGGTAGGTCATGGGATCGATCCTTCTCAATGGACCTGTTTGCAGTTTGGGCTCTTTTCCATTCCAACCAGTGGTACACAACTGGCTCATCAAAGGCCGTGGTATGTGCTGTCCTCTCTGTGGGACGGTGCATATAAAAGTCCCCTTGCTGCTTATCAGAAAAAAGTCAGGCTTTTCATTTTATTTGAGAGGAGTTGGAAGGAAGAGAGGAGGAGGAGGAGATACATTAAAGGAACTCATTTTTTTTTTAAATGGGAAGGTAGACTGCGCAAGTTTGCAACGTAAATGTAATGGTAAATGCGCCGCCTTGTTTTGAAAACAATGTTGGAACTGTGGCTTCTATTTGGGTCCTTTTGCAAGTTCATCTGTTTTTCATTTACAATAATACCACAATGAACAGGACTCCATTGTAATGAGGTGGTATTTTTGTGAGCCTGTTGATCTTTTGTCCTACCCTATTACAGCTATGTGATGTCTCATAGATTTCTGGATTATTTTTTTGAAACCTGATCTTCATATTTGTAAAATTGTGGCAATAATTTTAGATGATTAATGATTTACATCTCTAGTGAAATATACTCACCCAAAAAAGAAAGTATGCATGTTGAAATATTGAATATGAATATAGGTGGTCGCAGTAATGATCAATTGGCAGCAAATATGTGCACAACTTGTGATATTACTGCACACACACATAGTCCTAAATGGTGTGGTTATCTAATTCCAGAATTTCTGCCATGAATGTCGTCTGGTTTATGAAATAAATTACTATTGATTACATGCATTCTTTTTTGGTTAAGTATATGTTTTACAAATATTTTGATATCAGCTGGATGCAGATATATTTTACTTAAAACATCGTGTGAGTGTAAATGTAAAATAACTGCCAGTCTGCCAAACAAAAAATATCCTCAGACTAGAAATTATATACTCTTTAAAAAAAAACAGTAGAGGAACTCTAATAAGGGTTTTCAATTGCCAAAATGGTTATTTAAGGGAGTCTATTCCACTCAACTTGCAGTGTCTGACCAAGTTCTGGTAACATTGTTGGCGGTCTTTGACGTTGATGCACACATCTTCCTATCATGTCCCAGACCTAAATATTCTTCACTAGAATGTCTGTCGTCAAAGCGTATGTTCAATCTAATAGTTTATATACCCATTTGCAATAGCCGATGATAAGATAAAAATCAATGTGCTCTAGAGACATCATTAAATAAAACAAACTACGACTGTAATAGTTTATATTAACATTAATATTTCTGATTCCCCTACAATGTTTTGAAGAGTATATATGCTGGCCAAAAAGGTTGGGACACAGTATTTTGACCCTGGTATTTATTGATGTAAAGTCTCTCTTTGTCCTTTTTGTTTAACATTATTATGATTATATTACCAACACCTGTTACATAATCCATAATAATGTATTTTTTAATGGGGAAATACAATTTTAAGATCATTACTGGCCTGTACATGTAATAGAAGCTTAGTAAATCTGAACGACTTATGTTGCCCATTCCTGAATCCTTTGGTATAATGTGAAATAATTTCTTATAATACTGCTCAAGCTTTCCCCAAGTTAAAACAAGTGTAATCCTTTTTATGCATAATTTAAGTCTCATCAGATTAAAGTATATTTTTATGTGGTTTTGAGGTTTATATCCATGGACGTAAATCCCAGGAGGAGAGGGGCAGACATGTACCCCCCCACTTATTTGATGATAATTATCCCACCACTTTTTGCATTGAAAAACTGAAATTAAAATGCCTAAATAATTATCTTTACCTGTATTTCTCTTTATTGTACCAATGTAACACTTAGTGCAAATATACCAAAGTACACAAGGGATCTATAATGGTGTAAAACCTGGGTGGGGGAATAGTGTGATTGTCCGTCCCCCATCCCAATTCATTTTGAATGGGGGATTTTCGTCCTACAAGTTAACTATTATTTAATTTGTATTTTATGGTCAGAATTTAAATGTGTGTATTGTTTAGCCTCTAAAATCATATTTCTGTCATATGTTGAAGCTGAGATGTGAGCAAATATAGGAAATGAGTTGTGGCCGTCTTGAAATTCAAAATGTCTACTCTAAGTCTAAAAGGAAAAAAATAGCAAACCTTTTCTTGATCAGTATGGTATTTAGGTTTTAGGCATTGTTAATGTTCAGAACTGTACCCAAATATTTTCTTTTTTACATTTCACTGTACACTACCTGTATTTCTTTTCATGATCAATAAACATTTATTTATCAAAGTTTATATATATAAAGATGTGTAACTTCACCAAAATAGGAGTACATGTTACTTGCGTACATACATATATCTGAATTAATAAAATGAGGAAAGAAAAATCTATTATATATATATATATATATATAATTGAAGATTAATTAAGCATAACTAGAGTTTAACCCCACCCAATAAAAAACACCACTTTATTGCAAAGCCCCAGGCACGCACAGGAAAGTGAGAGCAATCACTTGCCTTATATTTTTTTATGCTCGCAGCCAGCAAATTAACCTCTGCCGATAATATTCTTGTTTCAGCATTCATATATGACTAAACAAAAAAAAATAACAAGAAAAAGTGCATTCATTTTAGCTTCATTAAAGCACTTTTGCTATTGCAGGTTTTTTGACTGTAGCTAATTTATTAAATTGTGCGGGCTGTCACTGGAAATGGAAAACACTTTTTGTATCAAAGACAAGACCGGAATTTCATTTGGTTATTCGGGTCACTTATCTAAGTGAGAAAGGAAAGGAATGTTTATATAACAACAGACTGTTTAATTAACAGCTATTGGGCGAGAAATGTGCAGTGTTTGTTACACATTGTCTACATGAGAAACCAGATGCCACTACATATACAGTGTAAGCTATTCTTTCTGATTATTATTATGCATTTTCCAACAGACAAGACATCTTTGGCCTTTTATATTAGTGATGGACCACTGTCTAGAATGAGAAATACCCCTGTGGGTTTGTTGATGGGGATTGATTTAATAACCCTTCACAATCCCTGAAATTGCCCACGGATTGCTGCAGAGATTTTATTCTCTGCCACACTTTTGTTTGCCATGGACTAAATTTATTTTTATTTTTTGAAAGTGTATTTTTTCTTATTATTAAAAATAAAGTATACTTTATGCTAAAAAATTTCCAGTGGAAAATGCCGTGAACACTATTTATCCACATCATATATTTTGCCATGGACATTTTCTTAATTGCAAGGGTTGCCGTCATACCTCAGTTGGATGTTCTATTTCTGAGTTACATGTCCTCAGCGGACCCATTTGCAGTTTGGGCTGTTTTTGGTCCCAACCAATGGTCCACAACTGGTTTAGTAAAGGCTATGGTATGTGCTGTCCTATCTGTGGCATGGTGCATATAAAAGACCCTTTGCTGCTTATTGGAAAGAGTAGACTGTGGCAGCAGCGGGTTTCCTCTAAATACATATGTCAGAATGACCATATGATTGACGTCCAGTAGCCGACGATAAGATTAAAATCAATCTGGTCTGGAGGTGTCGTTAAATAAAACAAACTTTACTTTGGCACCTCGAGCGAACGCTCTACCGACTGAGCGAAATCCTGGTCAGACACCGTTAGTGTTGGAGAGTGGTATTGAATGTGTGCTGTGTTTACGGTGTGTGTTAAATAATAATTGTTTGCTGGCATCTAGTATGAAAATACGATTGCCATAGTGATCAATATCTTCGCTGAGGATAATCTGGTGGGTGGATCAACATTTGGTGCCTGTCCACGAAGATTCGTTAAATTGTCAGGTAATCAATGATTGCCATGGAAACCTGAAATGTCAGCATTATTTAAAGGATCCTAGACATCGTTTATTGACACCGCAAAATAGTTCTAGTAAACATTTTTTGTTGTTGTGATAATTAGTAAACAAACTTACGTGTTTTAAAGTAGGTAGAGAATTGTGTGTTTTCTTCATAAATAGAAATCTGGTGTTATATGGTTGAGTGTTAAAACTAATGCAGTACATATGCATATGGTCCAAACCGGGATTTTATTGAATTATTGATTTTTATAATAGCAAATCAGTCTATAAAGCGGAAAAACTAATCTGCCATTGTCATCTAAATGGCACTTATTTTATGGGTCCCATGTGCATCGTCATGCTTTAGGTGGTCCATTGGGTACCTGTACATTTACATACCTTCTGCTTTCCATTTGCTTGCTAAAACAGAACAGAACGTTTATTTACACACTGGAAACCATACAGGGGTAGTGGAATGTAGCTCAAATGGTAGAGTGTCTGCCTATGAAGCTGTAGGTTGTCGGATCGATCCTTCTCAGTGGACCCATTTACAGTTTGGGCTATTTTCCATTCCAGTCAGTGATCCACAACTGGTTCATCAAAGGCCGTGGTATGTGTTGTCCTCTCTGTGAGACTGCCTATAAAAGACCCCTTGCTACTTATCGGAAAGAGTAGCCTATGTGGCAGCTGTGGGTTTCCTGTAAAAATGTCAGAATGACAATATGATTGACGTCCAATAGATGATGATCAGATTAAAATCAATGTGCTCTAGAGGCGTCGTTAAATAAAAGAAACTACTTTTCACCATATGGGGATATATACAGGTGATTTGCAAACATTTTGTGCAGCTGCAGTAACAGAAATATGATAAATAATATATATAATGCCCCTGTGATTTCCGTGAATTTGTGATTTTTTTTTTTTACCATAGTCATGATATTTATTATATTGTTTATTATTTATCATTGTACACTCTGAACACTGATTTATTTTTAAATGTTTAACCAGTATTTATTTTTTGTGGTGGTGGTTGTGGTGGGTGGGAGTTTAGTTGTTAACCAACCATAAAATAAATCAGTTTTCTGTTGAGGTTACTTCACCCTTATGGATTATTAGAATATACCATGTACCCCAGTACCACTGACTTCCATAGTTTCTGCTAGGGTTACCTTGCACTTAGTTTGTTTTACTAGAATACACTATGTGCCCCAATATCCAGGGGTGAGAATAGTCTGTGGATCTGCAGAATTCCTTGAATTTTATTTCCCTTGGATCAATCTTGTGAATTGCCCAAATCTGATGAGATGATTTTGAGAGGGGATGAGGTCCTTTTTTTACCCGTTTTTCTTTTAAGCCCAATCTCAGCCAGAAAGGTTTTTAGTAAAATTCACATTAGAGAAAATTTGTTTCAATGGAATTCGGCAACAGGGAAGTGGATGATGTAAAATAAATTGATAACAAAGTCAAAAACCAATTTAAGTGGAATTGATTGGAGGAAAAGGACACTCAGTGCACCATTTCCCTCTCTATTTCAGAAAAAGCTCCTACCTTGAGAAGGAGGCACCCTTCCAAACCATCCCCCTGATCGGTTGCTTTACTCCCTTGCAAAACCAAAAAAGGTTTTTTGGGTTGTGATCATAAAAACCTCCCAATGAAAAGAAGTGTGCATTCTAGTTCGTTTTCCATGAAATATACTCTTTGACCATGATCTCTGACCTCTATTTTTTTTTTTTTTTAAATTCAGCTGTTTTTCTAATTTGCTATTCTCAGCCCTGAATACCCTTGACTTCAGCATTCATAGTTACCTCTCCTCTAATCTAAATTAGTCACAGTGTCTGCCCTTAGACTAATTCAGCTTGGGTGATGGTACATACATGTAATGGTACATACATGTAATTATCATATCTAAATCTTCCAATGTGAAGAAAATAGAGATACTGCATAATATATTTATATTTTAGCAATGGCAGTAAAATGCTAGCACAAACCAATTTGATGATAGCTTTTATGATGGCAACGCTGCTGCCCCTAATTTCGAGGGATGAATTGATGTGTTCTGGTTAAGAAAACAAATATAGCCAGAGTGCCTTTGGTGATCTTGAAATCAGGAGAACACATCAAGGGCACAATACAAATGTTAAGTCCTTCATGGAGAATAACAGAAACCTTTGTGGCTGGATCATATTCATAACATCTTCATTGTTGTTTTGTTAGTAACATGTTGTACATACTTCACCACTGATTTGTGTTTTTATGTGTGTATATATGAAAAAATAAAAACATTTGAAAGGTCCACAATGTGACTTTTAAAAGCCAATATTAATTTTTATGCTGGAGGTTCATAAACAAATATACTTAAACAAAAAAGAAAGTATGGATGTTGAAATATTTATTTCATGGGGTGCTCATAGTAATGATACAGTGGCAGACAATACATGTGCAACCTGATATTACTGCACACATACACGTCCTAAATGGTGTGGTTTTCTAATTCAAGAATTTCTGCTAGGAATGGTTGTCTGGTTTATGAAATATATGACTATTGATTATGTGCATACTTTCTTTTTTGTTGAGTATATTAAATAAATATGACCCCCTGCATTTAATACATATGTCACTACCTAGTGTCTAGTATAGGCCGGGCAAACCTGGCTGTATTCAGGTAGCTAGGCTTAATGTATCACTGATGGTTTGTTTCTATGAAGTACTATTGATTATTCACATACCGTGTTGACAAAATGTATATTTGATTTGTATTGTGTGGAGAAAGGTCTTTATATAGAATGCTATGCTTGTTGACCAACTCAGACTGATATTCAAAAGGAATACTTATTGTTTAAACAGCCGCCTATATCATTGCCAACTACAAGCATCTTCTAGAGGAGACTGAAGTGGGTGCATGTATGTGTGTGTGCATTTGATGCCAAAATGTTTTAGTAATACAAATTTTGGAATGTTGAAAATGTGTACTGTACCAACCTCTGAAATTGTCCGTGGCAATGGGCAATGCCGTAGAGATTGCCGCAGAGTTTTTCTTTTTCCATGGCACTTTTTTTGCCACAGACAATTTTTTTTTTAAGGTATATTTTTTTCTTATTAAGAATTAATAAATTATTATTATCATCATTATTATCATTATATTTATTATTGTTATTATTATACGATTATTATTATTAAATTGTTACTAAACTAATACATATTAATCGTAATATTTCTTTCTTATTTTGATGGAGCTAAACCATTTCTTCTTTTTCCCCTTTTCTTCTTCCTCTTGTGCTTTCTCTTGAAGTTAAACTAATAAAAATCTCTCTCCCATGAATCTGCCAATTAATTTGGTGTTTGTATGTATAATTTATTTAATGATAACACTCATACCATGTGGGTCTATCAACATAATGTAAAGTGGCAGTTTATGACAATAAACATTATTTAAAAAAAAAGAAAAAAAAGTATACTTCATGCTAAAATTGCCATTGAAAATGCTGTGGACACTTTCTCCACAGTGGACATTTTCTTAGTTGCTGGGATTGCTGTACCTCCTTCACCCTTGATGAAATATATTTTTTATTTTGTTGGCTTCAGATTAATTTTGTTACATTCCCTAAACATTTTTCCTATTATTTTTGAACTCTTCTGGGAATGAGAATAGGAAATAGCTCAGAGATACAGCATCTGGCTGAGATCATCAGATCAGTTTTCTTCAGTGGACTCACTAGGCTATTCCTTGTTTCATACTGTGACTTGTAACTGGTTTAAGTTTAACAAAGACAGTGGTACATATACTTGCCATCGGCCATTGAACTCTACTGTGAATGAGAGCGGAAAATAGCTCAGAGGTAGTGCCTCCACAGATCAGTACTCTTCAGTGAACCCATTTCTTGTTTCAGCCACTGGTCTGTGACTAGTTTAACAAAGGTAATGGTACATTGACGTGTCATATCGGTGGGAATGCAGATGTAAAAAAGACCCCTTGCTACTAATTGGAAAGTAGCCTTTGTGAAGCAGACCTCAAAATAAAATAATCTTTTAACAGCAATTTATTTCAAATAATAACAAAGTACATGTAACTACCTGGTAATGATAAAAATGCCATTGCAGATCAATTTTACGACAGCATTTTGCGACAGCACTGCTGATTGCTGTCGCAAATTTCGAGGGCTGGCAATGGTAGCAGGTTTTTTCTGATAGCTTCTGATTAACCACTGTGTTGGGTTGTCACTGAACAAACAAACCTTTCCTCTTCTGGGCATGTCCTAACAACTAGGTATTTAGATGCTTGTAATAAATAAGTATGGTAACACATAGCTTCTCCTTCTCAATCTGTATCCCAAGACTAGTATATCAAAGGCCATGGTACATTGTACATGTAAATATGCTTTCCTGTCTGTTGGAAAATGTATATAAACAATAGAGGTGTAACGATACACTCAGGTATTCGTAACCATCTGAACCGAATACACGAATACATAATATATGTGTTTGTTTGACCAGTCACGTTATTTTATTTTAAACTCCACTGATTATTGTAGTATATCAAGTGCTAAGACCTACCATGTCTTTCTATTAAAACAGCATTTTGATCTGTTTTCATTATTATTTTATGTACAAAGCTGCACTTTCTCGTGTTTTTTTTTTTAATGTAAACATTGTAATAGATTAGACAATTCCATTATATTACAAAAGGGTAATGCTCAGTTAATCTTGTTTTAAACTATTTTCGTTATCCTTAAACTTGTGACTCTTTCTGTGTTGTTTGTTTAAATATATTCATAAATAAATAGTCGTATTCGTTATCTTATATTTGTGATACGTATCGTAATCGCCGTCCTGTGTATTCGTTATACCTCTAATAAACAATGGTGCTAATGGAAAAATGTAGCAGGTTTCCTCTGAAGACCATGAATCAGAATTAGCATCCAATAAATCAATTTGCTCTAGTGGTGGTGTTAAAAAATACCCCATTTTTATGTGACCTAGCCAACCAGTGGTCCACAACTGGTTTATCAAAGGCCGTGGTATGTGCTGTCCTGTCTGTGGTGACAGCGGTTTTCCTCTAACGACATATGTCAGAATGACCATATGTATGACGTCCAATAGCCGATGATAAGATAAAAATCAGTGTGCTCTAGAGGCGTCATTAAATGAAACAAAACTTTACTTTAGACAAGTTATTGCTAAAAAGAGATGATTCCTTAACAGAGATGGCCATTTAACAAGGTCTGACTTTACACCAAAAGATCACCATCTACACCGAAAGATCACCATATATTAAGGATAATATCACCACACACAGTCACCATAAGCCATAACGCAATCAAAGTATGAAATTGTCATCCAGACTCAGCCAATGTCATTGTGTCTCCAGCAGCACTCAATCATCGGTGAGCTTAAATTATTAATTTTCCAATTTGTTGATGTCCTGAAAGCAGTATATTACTATTCCAGGCACAAAATTCCATTCTAGCACATTTGTTACGCTGCTTGCCGCGGTATTTGATGCCTGCATTGTTGTCTTTAGGGGATTACAGAAAAAAAACTTTTGCATCAGGAGTGAGACGATTGCCCTGTAATCATATTGGGAACCGTACGATCAAGGCTGGAGTTTGTATATGTCAAATTAACATGCAAAATAAATAATGCATGACAGATAAGGTGTTTTTTTAATGAAATTTGGAAAGAAACTGTTCTCAGATATCGAAATAATATAACTGTGAATGTTTTGATATAATGCAGGCCTCTTAGGTCATCAGGTGACATTTTTGTGTAAAATTTTCTAGATGTTTACCATCAAAGGAATAAGGCATCACTGGTGTAAGGCAAGATATGAATTTAAAGAATCAAAGGTAAAAGGCATCACTGCAGGATTGGATGTAGGATTTTTGAGGAGTGGGTGGGTGCAAATCTGATGGGAGAATAGGACTGAGGACAAAAATGGTTAATTTTCAAGTCCTTCTATTTGGAAAATGTAATAATGATGTGGATCCGCTACTATATGAATTTAAAGAATCAAAGACATACAGTATAACTGGGATAAGACAAGATATGAATTCAAGGAATCAAAGGCATAAGGCATCACTGGGATAAGGCAAGATATGAATTTTAAGAATCAAAGGCATAAAGCATCACTGGGATAAGGCAAGATATGAATTTAAAGAATCAAAGGTATAAGGCATCACTGGGATAAGGCAAGATATGAACTCAAGGAATCAAAGACATAAAGCATCACTGAGATAAAGCAATATATGAATTCAAGGAATCAAAGGCATAAGGCATCACTGGGATAAGGCAAGATATGAATTCAAGGAATCAAAGACATAAGGCATCACTGGGATAAGGCAAGATATGAATTCAAGGAATCAAAGGCATAAGGCATCACTGGGATAAGGCAAGATATGAATTCAAGGAATCAAAGGCATAAGGGATCACTGGGATAAAGCAAGATGTGAATTCAAGGAATCAAAGACATAAGGGATCACTGGGATAAAGCAAGATGTGAATTCAAGGAATCAAAGGCATAAGGAATCAATGGGATAAAGCAAGATGTGAATTCAATGAATCAAAGGCATAAGGGATCACTGGGATAAAGCAAGATGTGAATTCAAGGAATCAAAGACAGTCCCAACCATATATTTTGTACCGAGGTTGACTAAAATGTTCAAAAACTACACAAAGAGATTGTTGAATTTCCAGGTACTCCATAATGTAAAATCATATTGGTCTAGTTAGAAAAAAGGCTGGATAAAGGCTATATTAATGATGGCTGTTAATGGTGGGGCAGGGTATGCTGCAATCTTGTGAACACTTAGTATCATAACTGCTTTGACAGAGTGCTAGCCTTCATGGATTTCCCTCTTCCCTTGAACTTTACATTTTTCAAAGATATGATTTTAAATGTGATAACAATTTTATTGTTTTGCATTATCATTTTATGTGGATTTGTTATATTTAACTAGATTTATTGATTGATTTATTAATCGTCGGCCATTGCATGTCGAACATTTTGTTATTTTGAAATGTAGTCATTTATGAGCCATCCTCTAATGGGTTTTGAACCACTGTCATCAGCTTGAGAGTCCGATATTCTACCGCTGGACCACCAATGCTCACTCTCATTCTCAGACATTAAAGAAGTTATTCTTGTACATGCATTTTATTGATTTCTCTCTTTCTTTGAAGGTAAATTTGATTATGATACTATTACAAATACTTGGATGGAATTGAAAGAATTTAGTTTTTATCCTCAGTTCTGTATTCAGCTCAGTTTCACATAATGATTTTTATGCAACATCTGACAAATTTCATAAACAAAGTTACAGAATGCAAATAAAAATGCATTTAGGATCATCAAAACCACAGCATACTTCCATAATCTTATTTTCAATGCAATTTCACTGATTCGTAAAAAATATTAGTATGCTAAAATGCATTTGTGATCAACAAAATAGAATGGTTACTGGTAATATGAGTAAGAAATTTAATTTGTGTCTCAATATTAACAGGCCCTTAGAATGGATTTCCAAAGTGAGAGGGGGGGATCATTTTTCAAAGTGGGTGGGGGTGTGTGTGTCTCATTTTTATGTGTGTATAAAATGAGTTGTGCAAGACTGCTGATCTATACCCGAAATAAAAACTTGTGAAAAAAGTGCAGGGATGTGCAACCCCCACCCCCCCTAAGAGCCCACCCCACCCCCAGGTCCTATGGGCCTGATTAATGCAATTTTATTGTTTCATAAAAAGTTAAAGAAAGAAAAGAAAATTTTATTATATATCATTTTGACATATTTATTTCGAAGAAACCTGCTGCTGCCACAAAGGCTACTCTTTCCAATAAGCAGCAAGGGTCTTTTATATACACCATCCGACAAACAGGATAGCACATACCACGGTCTTTGATGAACCAGTTGTGGACCACTGGTTGAAATGCAGTGCACATACCATGACCTTTGATGAACCAGCAGTGGATCCATGGGTTGGAACAGAAAATAACCCAAACTGCAAATGGGTTCACTGAGAAGGATCGATCCGATGACCAAATGGTTCACATGCAGACAAGCCTCCGTTTGAGCTACGTCCCGCTTCATTAAAAAGTTAAATTCTTTTGGAATCATTAACCACCTTAGAATACTTTGATGATTTGGAATTTTTATGTAATTTTATTGATTCATGTTGGACGTGCTGTCGATCACATACTCCTGGCAGTGATGCTGGTTATGTTGCTGGCTATTTGAAGGCATATGTTCGGAGGCTCCAACCGAATGGTGGAGAGCAGCACTTGCCCATTGCCCAAGCTAATTGGATTGTGGTGTCTGATAAGAGGAAGTTGTAAAGTCCAGTTTGTCGTGTAATTGAGTTAGTTTGGATGATCTGTGTCAGACTACTGCCTAGGTGGCTGAAGAGGAGATCTGGCGTTTCCGTGTGAAGTGCAGAGGTCTAACAGAATACTGTAGTTGCGACTCTTGTACCGCTAATGTGTAAAAATTGTAATGCTAAAAGAATTGAGGCACAAATAGCTCATGAATAAAAATTGCCAAAAGGAGACCTTTCAGAAAACTAAAGTTGATGGACAGGCCAAATTTTTTTATATATTTTCTCAAACATAGGCCCCCCCACAAAAACAAAATAGGGTAGAAGGGAAAAAATTACAAATGTCTTGGAAGGGGAAAATGAAATTTGGTATAAAATTAATTTTACTTATTTAACTGGTCATAAGCTTGCATATTCAGCCACTATGAAAATAAGTTATTCAACTTAAAAGTGTAAATTATTCTTAATTGCTATTGCGGGGAACAGCGATGGTGCATTTAAAAAAAAAAAAATATTTTCTAGCCTTCAGGACGTTTGGCAGAAATAAAATTAAAAGTGAAGTTTCACTTTTAATTTTATTGTAATTTAGCAAAATGTAGGGTCGGTGGGTTTGTGAAATGGATAATAAAAAAAAATTCTAGCCTTATAAACTGCAGATGTTTAAAACCATTATAATGCCTAAAGGACTCAAACAGAAATATTCAGAATAAAAATTGCTAAGAGGTGATTTTAATATGAAATGTAGATATTTCAGATAACATCTGGTGGCTATCAGATACATATGCACTACAATTTAAAATCTATATAGGGAGAAGGATGTTGCACATGCGTGTCTGCCTGTAAAGTGGTTGGTAATCGGATCGATCCTTATCAGTAGACGCAATTGCTGTTTGGGCTATTTTCCATTCCAACCAATGGTCCACATCTAGTCCATCAAAGGCCGTAGCATGTGTTGTGGGAAAATGCACATAAAAGATCCCTTGCTGCTTATTGGAAAGAGTAGCCTATGTTGCAGAAGCGGGTTTCCTCTAAAGAAATATGTCAGAATGACCGTATGATTGACGTCCAATAGCCGGTGATAAAATAAAAATCAATGTGCTCTAGAGGCGTCGTTAAATAAAACAAACTTTAATTTACTTTAAAATCTATATAATTCCAGAAGAGCTCAGACTAAAATAGTTCCTGAATAAAAATTACCAGAAATTGGTTCCATGTCAATCTGAAAAGCAAATAGCTTTCACAAAACTACAGATGGCAGTGACCTTCAAGAAATCGTTAAAACTATTAACATTTCAAAAGAAATGAAACAGAAATGGCCCTTGAATACAATCTGCCAAAAGGTGATTCTGCTTATCATTGTGAAATGCAGAGAATTTTTCAAAAACTATAGTTGAAAGTCACATATTATAATTAAATGGTTAAAATAATTACCAAGACACTGCCAGAAGCACTGACACAAAAATGGTTTCAGAATACAAATTACCAACCAGCAGTCTAATGATTTCATGTTAAGTGCAGAAGACAAACAGAAAACTACAGTTGTCAGTCACGTGCTGCAAATGTTTAAAATCATTAAAATGCCTGAAGGGTTGTGACAGAAATGGCTCCTAAATTAAACTTCCCTGTAGGTGGTTTTATGTTTCTATGTGAAGAATGGAAAGTTTGATGAGAACAAGAACAATTTGTCACACCTTGCAAGCATGCAGAAAATGTATTTATTGCTTGAAGGATCAAAAATGGTTCTACATTTTTATAAAAAGAGCTAAGTGTTATAGTAAAATACTTTCATAACGAATTAATGGATAGACATAATAATAACATTTCTTATTTGTTGTTTAGAAAACAGTATACAAAATAGCTGCCTTGACAGTGTCAATGAACTACAGCTAATTGATACAAATAATAACTATATACTTATTTGTTGTTTAGAAAATAGTATACAAAATGGCTGCCTTGACAATGTCAATGAAATATAGCTAATTGATACAAATAATAACTATTTTCTTATTTGTTTAGAAAACAGTATACAAAATGGCAGCCTTGACAGGGTCAATGAACTACAGCTATAACAAAACATTTCTCTTGACCTTTGGTTGTCATTCATTATGACCAATGTTTACTGTGTTGATGCAGAAACCATACCACTAGGCAATGAGACAAAAATTACAAGCTTTTAGAAAAATATTACAAGTTATATCTTTGAAAAACAAAAGATAAAACTGCATAAACATTGCGGTTAAATAAATAATGTCTCTGAGACTTGTAATGTCTGATAAGAAAAAGTTGTAAAGTCCAGTTTGCGGAGTAATTGAGTTAATTTGAATGAACCATGGTTGGCACCTTGACTGTGTACATCTACCTTTATTTAAGTTCTCATTTACAGAAAGACATCATAGATCATATTTAAGGTCAAATTGGCAATTGGATGCAGAAATTTTGGAAGTAGGGGTGGTGGACCAAAGACTTTTTAAAGAATTTTAATACTGGAAGTTAGGGTGGGGATAGGTCCAAAGTCAGTTATGAAAAAATTAAATTGGGAAAAAATTGGTGGACAAAGTGGTTGTGGGTCAGGTGGTTATATATATTTTTTTGCTTATATCCAATTAAGGTTCAAGCACACTGTCCTGTGACAAACTACTCAGGTTCCTGTCCAGGACAGAGGTTAGAGTTAGTAGGAGACACGAAACCCGCTGCTTTTCTATAAACAGCAAGGGATTTTTTATATGCACTATCCCACAAACAGAATAGCACATACCACGGCCTTTCTTAAACCAGTTGTGGACCACTGGTCGGTGTAAGTGGTATACACCTATCCACTGAGCCTTGCGGAGCACTCATTCTGGGTTGGAGCCGATACTGAGATTAAAAATCCCATGCCTCGACCGAGATTTGATCTCAGTACCTACCAGCCTCGAGTCCGATAGCTTAACCACAGCGCCACGGAGACAGGTTGTTTGCTAGTGAGTTCTTATACGTCTTTATGGGGAAGGAGGTGAGGTGGGATGGGCTGGGGTGTTCCTGGCTCAGTAGTGGTCATTATATTGACAACTTATTTTGATATATTTATATCATTTTTTATTCCACATTTGACCAAATTTGAAATCAAATACCCACTACTTATTTTAGCGGTATAATCACCACAGTTTACGTGGGCGGGCGATGTGATCACGAACATGCATTATCTTTTTTGCGCAGTGTACTTCCTACTGAAACCAAACTCAGTGTTGTATTACGGCTGGCGTGGACGTTTTCCAGGTTTCAAATAGCACTGAACTGACCCGACGTCCGTCTCTCCACAATCTCTTAATCAGCCGCTTTGAATTTTTGCCATTTTTTTTTTATTCTGTTCTATTACTGGACTCCAAGTTGACTTGGTTCATATCTTAGCCGTATACAAATATAATTAGAAGCGCCTTTAAGAAACAGTCTATCAAATTGTACCTCGTCTCCTTTGATTGTATTCTTGATTTATTTCATAAAATTGTTCAGTCAATAATAATATTATTATATGGATGTGAAACGTGGGGTTTTACAAATTTACAATTAATTGAAAGACTTCATTTGAAATTTTGCAAGTATTTATTAAATGTTAATAAACGTACTCCTAGCTTCATGGTTTATGGTGAACTTGGAAGCTATCCAATTTCCATTTCTATAAAGATTCGAATGATCACTTACTGGGTTATCTCTGTTATATGGTTTATTATCTACTAGTACTATTGATTCGCCATGGAACACACTTGTTAAAAATATTCCGTGTATAATTATGTAGACTATCATAATAATGTTTGGATGTTTCATTATTTTATTACTTATAAAATGGTTACGTAAGAAAGGATCTCAAATCCTTCATGTTATATTAAAAACTAGCAATGTATTTATTTTAATTTTTAAGGTTTAGAGGTTGTAGTATTTAAATCTATAATGTATATGAAGACTGAAAAGGTTCCATGTAGCAGTTCTTCACGGAATATGTGATGACTGAGAGGTTGTATCTAGCAGTTATAGACACATGTATGTATTCATTTACTGGATTGGATTTGAGCTATTGTAGTATTTATATCTATGGTGTATATGGTGATTGAAAGGTTAGTATTGTAGTTTTCTGGGTTGGATTTGAGCTATTGTAGCATTTATATCTATGGTGTATATGGTGATTGAAAAGTTAGTATTGTAGTCTTCTGGATTGGATTTGAGCTATTGTAGTATTTATATCTATGGTATATATGATGATTGAAAGGGTGCATCTAACAGTTAAAGCAACAAATGTTAGTATTGTAGTTACTGGATTGGATTTGAGCTATTGTAGTATTTATATCTATGGTATATATAGTGACTGAAAGGTTCCATCTAGCAGTTACTGACACACGTATGTATTCATCTACTGGGTTGGATTTGAGCTATTGTAGTATTTATATCTATGGAATATATGATGATTGAAAGGTTGAATCTAGCAGTTAAAGCAGTATATGTTAGTATTGTAGTCTATTGGAATGGATTTGAGTTATTGTAGTATTCATATCTATGGTGTATATGATGATTGAAAGGTTGCATCTATAGTCTGTTTACGCTACTTGGAACATGGATTTTTGTCGATTACTTTAGTTTGCGTGAACCTAGGCGAAAAAG
>JAULBS010003855.1:0-11460 GCA_032355785.1 Symmetromphalus regularis | reverse complement strand
ACTCACCTGAGGCAAAGGGTGAGCATTAGTTTCTCTCCCTTGGACGGTTGCTTAAAACAGATTGAATTGAATATTTTATAAATAGCCTTTGATATACATCTTCTAGGCTGTGTGTAGTTATAGGATAGAGGAAAAAAACAAACAGGTCCATAGGGGAGTATTGATCATACATTCTTTCACACCTCAGAATTTGATCTAATACCAATAACAAGATCCTGTCAGTGAATGGAATAAATGTCTGGATGTTTTTTTTCATTATTTCTCTTTGGGATGAATGCAATGTAAATATCAATATTAATGATTATGGCAAATGATAGCAAACTTTATACATTGCTTTTTCAACCATTTCACACTGTGCTCTAGCTTTCCAAACAAAATCAAAATGAAAATTTCACCACTTTAAAATGTTCATTATAAACAGAAATGAATTGATTTTGCAACTGGGGTCTACAGGGCCACACTATCCAATCACAAGAGGGCACTCTCAGCACTAAGTTAAGAAAATGGCATAACAAGCAAACTTTTTAGTTTTTTCAACAAGATAAAAGTGTCCTCAACACTATGGATGTAAAATTAAGATAATTAAATCTTTGGAACTATCCATGTAGCAATAATAAAGCTATATGATTCTATCTTAAGATGGAAAGAAATGGATAATAGTGCTGTTGTTCATAAAAGTAGGGTTAACTCCCTTGTCTATCACTCTTTAGAACTATTTTTTTGATGTGTTCTTACATGCATCTATTCATTGGCTATTGTAAAATGACAGTTGTTAATTAATTAACTATAAAACACAAATTGCAAATAATACTTGAAATGGGATATTTCGATACAATTAATACACTGTATGAAATGAGATTAATAAAAAAAAAAAATTATAGACCATTCTCATAATTCCTAAAGAGACACTTGAATTTATATATATACACACTTAAGCAATATAATCTATAGGCATTTGTCCAAATATTTTATGCAGTTCATAAATATTTACCAAAATATACTGGCCTCCAAAAATTAAAGACTCTAGTACCAGTTGTAAAAGATTTGATTCAAACTGAAATTAGATTGTAAATTTTGAAACAACTTTTAATAATTTTATTAAGGTTCACAGAACTAGCTTGCAAGAGTTTATAATTTAATCTGTTGGAAATAATATTTGAGGAAACTAGCTGATGATGATGATGGACAGATGAATGATGAATGTATGCATGGGTGATGGATAACTTAGATTATGATGTTAGCTTTACTGACCAAATGATTGATTAAACTCAAAGCAATTCCAGAAGACTAAATTCAAACATTTTCCTACAAGGTTATCATATTTACAAATTATATGGTCAGATTTGACAGAAACATTTGGTCATGAACTTTTCCTACTAAAATAGCGGCCATTTACATTAAGAAAGGCATAAATGTAGAAAAGTGTGAGCTGATCAAATTTGTGAACCAACATGTCAGAGGCTGTGTCAAACGTGAGACCTCTGCACCATGCAGCATCAATCCTGACAATCGTCTGTGATGGTATTTCCATTATAAAGTGCCAATATTGATGCCAAGAATAAGTTGTAAAACGTGCATGATCACTGTTTTCTTGAGACTTCAAGCAAGACCAATCACTAACCAACTTCTGTATTCTGGTCGCAACTATTACAAATACGTACGTAGTGACTTCGTAGCAGAACAAATATTGGTCTCTGGACAGCAAGCATGGGTGGAAATCTGTAGTCGTTAATGTCTACATTTCTCACTTTATTAGACAATAACGATGATAGAAAAATATTGACCTGGTTGGGCTGGATATTGAGATGACCTTTGACCTCTACACATATACAGTAGGATTCGATTTTGTCTGAGAGTAACTTATAGGTCAGTAAACATCACAACTGCTCAGATGCAATGTTCAGTAATTGTTTGGTTTGTTTTGTTTAAAAACACCACTAGACCACATTGATTATGTAATCATCAGCTATTGGATGTCAAACATTTGGTTATTTTTACATGTAGTTAAGTGTTAGCCAACCTCCAATGGGTTTTGAAAACCAGTCATCAGCTTGATGTTCAATAATTGTTATTGGATCATGGAAGCCAATAATTGTCACTAAATGTATAAACTTTTGAATTAATGCAGAGTTCAACAAGTTGCAAATAGTAAAAATAACCACATCTGCTTTCACCATGGTTCTTACAGTATAGTAACACACCCAGACATATCGTGATCCTACAATTACAAGGTTCTAACAATAGGTTTCACATACAAGATAGAACCATGTAATGTTAGGGTCACCATATACAGGCATATTGCACTGACCATATTGTATGTTCAGTTCAATAAGATATAATGATGGTGCATCTATTGGTAGTACTTAACAAGAGCAAAATGCATAATGTCTGTCCTTTGATGTCACCCTGGTTGGGGAAAAGTTTTTTTGTAACAGTAAAAAAACAAAATGCACTTGTTCCCATGAACTGCATTGACCTTGTTATATACTCAACCAAAAAAAAAAGAACGTACATATTTGTTTCATGGGGTGGGCATAGTAATGGTCCATTGGCAGCAAACACTTGCACAACTTGTGATATTACTAAACACACACATCCACCTCCTCCTTAATGGTGTGGTTATCTAATTCCAGAATTTCTGCCATGAATATCATCTGGTTTACAAAATAAATGACTATTGATTACATGCATGCTTTCTTTTTTGGTTGAGTATATGTGCATCTATATATAGATCTATATAATTATACTGCATCTATTGATAGTGTTTGACAAGAGCAAAATGTAAGAGACCATGTCATCATTCTTCTTTATTAAACATTCCGCTAGCAAATTCATTGAATGAAAACCAGTTTGACATGTCAAGGAAACCTGGGATCAATTATAATACAGATCTCAGTAGGTTTATTGAAATTTAGATCTAAAGGAAAAAAATACATATATTGATTGTTTGTATATTTTGTATTCAATTATATTTAACATCGACCCAATTCCAACCCACCCAAATATTAAAAACACAATCTGTTTTTACGCATAAAAATATTAATACCCAAATTCATGTACAACGTTTTCTTAACAATCTGAACCACGATACCATGTCTTATTCTTATAAGTATTGTGTCAGTTGGTAATTAAGATGGAAACAAAACAAAATTTATATCTACAACAGTAGCAGAGCCAGGGGGGTCCAAGAGGTCTGAACACCCCTTTTTCTTTTTTCTTTTTAACTTTTTTTTTTACTATTTTCCAAGTGGAAGGATGTAAAAATTAAAAAATATTCCTCAATCCTATTCACTCATTGCATTTAGACCCCCTCTTTCAGAAAACCTAATTTGGACCTCCATTTCTGAAATCCTGCATCCGTGTCTGTACCACAAAGATTTAAAATGTTTAGTAATCCAAGTGATCTAGAAATGTACATGTACAAGCTGCTTGGAATGGCAAGATGTTAACAATTAGTGGATAACATGCTCAAAGTTTGAAACAACTCTCTTACCAATCATGGTGCAGTAAAAGTAATGTACAAGAAAACCAGTAACGTAAATTCTGGGGGATGGGGGCACATCACCCCACTTTTTGGACAAGGGGGATGCCTATATAATTATGCCCTCCACTTTTTGCTTCAAAAAATTGAAATAAAATTACTAAATAATAATCTTTTCCAGTATTTCTCTTTATGATATCAATGTAACACTTAGCCATATGGTCTAAGTGCAAATATACCGAAGTACACAGAGAGTCTATTATAGTTTGAAGGTTTTAGCTGGAAAAGGCATTTCAAAAACCTTGGATTTTTAAAAACAAATTTAGGGGGTTGTATGCCTTCTGGAAAGCCACTGGCTCAATCCCCCATGTTAATGACACTTCCAGGAAGTGAATATTGCCCATTGACTGTCCTATTCTACCTTAAACAATCTTAACCGCACTTTATTTTATTGATGTGTCTATGAGAAAAATAAGACTGAACTTGAAAGGAGTAGGCATTCAAGTCAAAGTCTAACTTGTTACTAGCAAGATCTTTTAAATAAAAGTTGAAGCAGACAATCTGATATGATGGAAACAAAATTAATAAACTGATAAGAAAACTGTAGAACAGGAAACACTACTCTAACCATCCCTTCAAAGTTCAGAACATAAGTTATTGATCACAACATACGTTTTTAAAGTGATCTATTGATTCAACATGTTAGGGCCACAATTACATCAGAATTTGATAGCTTACACAATTTCAAGCCATGTAGAATTTTCTTTCTGTCCTATAAACATAATCAGGCCCATAGCCAGCATGTTTAGTGGGGTGGGAGGGGGATTGAAATTTCATGTAGACAGAACTCATCAATAAAAGAATGAAACAAAATAATATATATATATCATTTTAGCAGAACTCTCAATCCTGTGAGGAGGATTGTCTGATCCCCCTGATCTGCCCTGGCTATGGGCCTGATAATGAAATAAAGCATTAGGTTATGATTCAAAGCAATAACTCAAGAATCAGATCATCACATTATGATAATGTTGTTGTTTTTGTTGTTTGTTTAATGACACCACCAGAGCACATCAATTTATTAATCACTGGCTACTCGATGTTAAGCATTTGGTTATTTTCACAAGTAGTCAAGTGTGAGCCAGCTTCTAACGGGTTTTGAACCACTGTCTTCTGCTTGATCACATCATAATAAAGTTTAAGGATACAAAAAAAAAAAAAAAAAGGCTCATAATAGGAGAAATATGATAACAAAGTAATGATGATTAAAAACCTGTTGGTGATTAGTAAGTACAAGCAAAATATGTTTTGTATGAACATTGTATATTTAAGATGTGTTTTTCATTACATATATGTCAACCAATTCCAATGTGAAACTAAATTCAACAAAATCATCTTGTGATGGCAATATAGTTCAAATCAAATAATAACAAAGTAAATGCCCGATAATGATAAAAATGATGTCACGAATTAAGAGGGCTGATAATATTAATCCTGTTTACAGTATACTAAACAAATTAGTTTTTGAACATGGAATATGTCAGCTTTACAAACACAAGTATGGCAGGAACTGTGGCCTTAACAAACATTATACAATATGGAACTACATTATACAATAGGGAACTACATTATACAATATGGAACTACATTATACAATATGAAACGACATTATACAATATGGAACTACATTATACAATATGGAACTACATTATACAATATGAACTACATTATACAATAGGGAACTACATTATACAATATGGAACTACATTATACAATATGGAACTACATTATACAATAGGGAACTACATTATACAATAGGGAACTACATTATACAATATGGAACTACATTACTGATCTTATATAAATATATTTCTTATTAAATGTAGATAGAGCCATAAATAAAAATATTAGAATTATTAAATGAACAGTCTTTTCTCATGTACCTAAACTTTTCATTTTTCAAACAGTATACTATTTTATATCAATTTGCAAATTGGTTTTAAGAGCTACTAAGTCAACAGGATTGTGTCAGAAATTGGACTATAGAGAATAAATGGGCAAATTATGCAATTAAGCCTTGCGGGTATAAAGGTCATTAGCATTTCTAGTTAGTGATTACAAGATCTCTATACCTAATTAAACATAAATAATGCATAGCAAGTGTAGAAGCAAATTATCTTTATTTGAGTAATGTGAACCAAACATTTCCCCACAGGCATAAAACAAGCACTTTCATTTCAGGAAGTCAAAGAATTAATATTAGGTATCATTATGAAATCTTTGTCATTCTGTATTTTTCATTGAAAAACTTCCCATACAATGTACAATCTATCCATAGAGCAAACTTCATTTCCAGCTAGAGAATATCAAACTGATTTGAAATAATGATACTTGAATGATTCTGTTTGGACTATTTCAAGTAAAGCTAGCTCATACAACCTCATCTTTCTCATTTATCATTTTCATAGCATCTGTTATGATCTTAAAGGCATAGTCCCACGGAATTTAAGAGCTTTGTGCTCTAAATATTGAATACGAATGAAACTTACATGCATTTGTGATACTAGATCTAGCTTTCATATCACACAAGACATTTTAACTGAACCATGGTACAGGGAATTTCATGCCTAGTAGATCAATTTTTTTCACATTAAAAATTAGAATTCTTCAAATTTTAAGAAATGTTTTGCAGCTACAAAAATATTCAGACGTTTCAAAAGAATGGCTAATGGGGGGAATACCTGTCAAGTGACTTGAAATATATACATCACACCTCCTTCAGCTGAAAAAAAACATTATTTTTTTCGATTTATTTGTCGGTGAGCATAATTAATTATTATTTTTAAAATATTGTTAATAAGTGAGCTGCAGTAGTTATGTAAGTAGTTGAATGAAGTATTTCTATGGACAAATCAAATGTTTATATTTGTTTGGAAATTAATTAGGTCAAGGGTCCGTGGGACTATGCATTTAATAAAACTATTGTTTTGTTATTAAATAATTTTTTAATCATTTAGTTTCCTCCATGTTTGTATTCACTCAAATACATACATGTACTTCTATGGATTCATCTGGTCTTCCTGTTTTGTGACACCAATGAAGTCAGCCTATCTAATGGAACTAATGATCACAAGCAGTACTGGACTTTAGATATACTTTGCAAGTGTCCCTTAGGTTGGTTGCTTATATTTATTTTCATGCTTATATCAAATTAAGGTTCAAGCATGATGTCCTAGTTCCTGTGCTGTCTGACATAGAGGTTAGTGTTAGTAGAAGATACCAAAACCCACTGCTGCCACACTAATGTGGCTACTCTAATCGATAAGCATTATCCCACAGACAGGATAGTACATACCATGGCCTTTGATAAACCAGTTGTGAACCACTGGTCGGTATAAGTGGTATACATCTACCCACTGAGCCTTGCAGAGCACTCACTCTTGAGATTAAAAATTCCATGCATTGACTGAGATTCCATCCCTGAACCTACCAACCACGAGTTGGATAGCTTAACCACTATGTCACCGGCACTGGTAGTGTTAAATATACAGTTCAGATGGCCATAGAAACAGGCATCTCAGTGATTCCAGTCAAGGACTGAAGTGTGGAGATGGATAGCAAGAAGTTGACAAACAAAGGAATGTTATTAGGATTAGATGTCACTGAATCTCAAAAGAAAGAAAGAAGATCTTCTAAGGGAGACAACTATAAGATATATAGGTTTGATTCATTGTAATGCTAAAACAATAGACAAATTATAAACTCTAGTATGTGTATAGAGCCGGGGTTTAGGAAATAGGATTTCCTTGATGATACTGATCAATTTTATATGGAGTCAGTGTAAAAGGTAATTCAAATCTGTAATCAAGAAGTCAGTAAACATTAATCTCAGTGTCAATGAACTCTGAAACATATATTTTATTTCAAGACAAAATCTTTAATTTTTTAATACAAAATTATATAATAAAACAAATAACAGTAATTAAAAGCATTTAATATTGTCAACAGAAAAATGAAAAAAAACCATTGATTTTTGTCTAAGTGATAAAAACTCTATAATTTAAAGTAGCATAAAATGAAACAAATTAAGTGTGGTTGTAATCAACATGTCCTAACTGCTATCGATGATGCAGGAATGACATGATATTGCAATGATGAAATCGTTAGTCGTCATGTGAATTAACCACCCAGTATTTTTCTGTAATAACTTTTACATCAGCCCAATCGACGATGGAAGAATTGTCAGTTTAAATGTTTCCGGTGCCCCAGGGAAAGCTGCAGATTGACAGTTCTTCAGAGCTGGTAGTTAATCACATAAAGATCATAGCATTACCAAGTTACACAAGACATTGCTACCAGTTGTTTTGTTGTCCAAAGCAACAATGTCAATGTGGATATTTGCACAGTGCTGATAGGTGCAGTGAAACAAGCAATGAAGAAGCCAATAGTCTCATGCACCACCAGTAAATCAACTCAGACAAAGGATTATATTGATAGCATGGTGAAGAATCTAGATTCCCAACATTCATCACAGAACAGCTGATGTAACAATCAAAGAAGGATGGTGCATGAACTAACATTTCATTAACACGTTGATAATTCCATTCAGACTGTGCAAACTTTTTAAGGTTCAAATCAAACCATAACCCTATTATAGACTTCCTGTTTCATATGATTAAAACGTCATTAAAAAGTAAATTGATCATGATCAATTCAACCAAACCTTCAGTAATCCTTTTTTTCAAAGTAAATGTCAATAGGTCAAACAGCTCTTTAAATTATCGACAGCAATTAAAAGAAGCTGTTGTAAAATAGATCAGTGACGACATTTTTATCATTATCAGGCATTTATTTTGTTAATATTTGAACTAAATTGCCATTGCAAGATGATTTGAATTTTCGAGGGCTGGGTCAAATGTGCTGAGTAAATCCTATATATCAAGTTAAGTTGCAAGTTATTAAAAGATCCTGTTGGCCAAAATGATCCCTAAAAAGGAAAGTTATTATATAGATAAAACAAATCTCTAGATGGCAGCACAAAATGGTTGTTTACAACCAGTGGTCCACAACTGGTTCATCAAAGGCCGTGGTATGTGCTATCCTGTCTGAAGGATGGTGCATAGAAAAGATCCCTTGCTGTTTATCGGAAGGAGTGGCCTATGTGGTGGCACCAGGTTTCCTCTAATATAAATATGTCAGAATGACCATATGATTGATGTCCAACAGCCGATGATAAGATGAAAATCAATGTGCTCTAGAGGCGTTGTTAAATAAAACAAACTTTACTTTAAAATAGTTGTTTAGGTCATTCAAACTGCTCTGAACCCTATGAGAAGGCACCACCCCCTTCCCACTTTACCTAAAAAAACAAACATATCTATGATATGGCTGTAATGTTATAACTACTTTACAGACTCAATTTAATTTCAAGAATGGACTAATTTTAGAAAAGAAAACAAACCTCAGAAGACTAATAATGGTCAGATGGTAGCCATGAATGTCAAAGTTGTCTGCTAAGCAATTTTTCAATGTCAGATCATGAAATATGTAAACTTAGCTTCAACTCAAACTTGATTAAAATGTTAAAATATATAGGTCTGAGACTTATGTAACACGTAGAAGGGTAGTATTTTCTACAAAGAGTTAAGTAATTATTAGTTTAAAAGAATTAAAGGTCACAATAGAATTCTAACATTTAGAATTACCAGGGAGTCAATGAAATAAAGGATAATAGAATTAACAGTCTCGAAGAATTTAATAATGTTTAATATTTTAATGATTTCAGTTTTTCCCAAGACATAGGAAAAAGATAATATGGACAAGTATTTAGTTAATAGTTTTCAAGTAAACCAAATCAATGAATACTGGTATATATGTAGAGAAAATGGGTTAAATGTTTCTGGAAAGACCATTTGTAATTGTGTGCGTGGTCAATTGCTCCCAAACGGGCCTTGTGCTAAGATAATCTACTCTAGTCTTGTCAAGTAAAACTGCCTTCTAACAGAACCAAACTTGTAGTCTTGTCAGAATGCAACTTACAAGATAATGTTTATGTCATTTCACTAAAACAGACCTTGACTGTGAACCTGGCCTGCCTCCCCCCCACCTAAAATGTCCCCAATTGGGCCCTGCTGCTGCTGTGTGTGCTTGTTTATTTATGTATAAACACTTTAAGGAATGCAAGATCTTCAAAATATTTTACCTAGGGCAGATTCCTGCTCCAGTTTCAATCAGGAACAGAATATTCCAGTGGAATAATTTATTCATGAAACATATGATTGCTGACTTGATGGGATGTGGGTTAAATATCAGTACTTGTGAACTTTACCTAACTGTCCTCTGCGTTTGTAATAGAGAGGTTTTCTTGCAGACAAGGTATTACTTCAAGTAGAACATTTCTTCAAACCAGTAACAACAGAAGACTGGTCTAATGCTGTAATTTGTGCCCACATTTAATTTGTCGCACCCAGACTAATGCCAAATAGACAGATTGTTTGAAATACTTGCAGAGATGAACAATCACACTAATGCAAATATTTTAGAGCACAATTGATCCATTAATCTTCTAATCTCCTGTCAAATCTTGCACTGCACACTGTAGTTGTCAAAGCAAAATTAAATGGACATCTTGGATTCCAGACGAATGTACTTGACTATTTGAAATGAGGTCAAGACATTTAAAATAAATTGGTATTGCAAGTGAAGCCGGCAGTGAGATGGTCAATCTATGGCAGGAAATATTTAATCTGGACAGAAATGAAGTCTCTAAAGTTAGAGTATTGCGACAGTCTCCAACCAGAAAATAAACTGACCCATCTGTTAGGCACACACACTTGAGACTTTAAGTGATCTTGTGCTGAATTGCCACATTACAGCTGATGACAATGGAATGTCACATCAAAACACTTGGGTATTCTAGAGAATGGTAGAAACAAAATCACAAAATGTAACACGTCTTTACCAGAATAACACTACTAAAAATATATACAGTACACACATACACCCACAGACATGCACACACACATGCATGCATGCACACAAATAAACACACACACGAACACACACACACATCTACATGCATGCACACTCATACACCTGCACACCACATTCACACACACACACATTCACATTCACACACACACACACGCATGCACGCACACACATTCACACACACACACATACGCATGCACGCACACACACACACACATGCACACACATTCATGCACACACATTCACACACACACATTCACACACACATGCACACACACACTCTCACACACACACACACACACGCACAGATAGGTACAGTTAATCTCATTAAAGTTTAACAAGTAGTACTTAAAACAACAGAATGGCAAGTAAAACAATGAATAGCTGGCATAATGTAGGTCTGTTTCTATTCAGACTACAAATTACTTCTGAAAATAAACCATCAAGGTATGTTATCCATCTTATCTATTGCAAAGTAAAGTGAAATGAGTTTAACTATTTGAACCTTTCTGGGTATACGGTAAACATGTTAAACAAACTGATGTATATGTACATGCAATTACCTTCTTATCCAACACATCAGTCCAGACATCAGCTAACACTACAAAGCTTTCTTACTGCAAACCCTAAATGCTCTTGACAATATTTGACTGCTTAATATTTTATTATTAAAATTAGGTTCCAGAGAAACTAAAACACATTAAAAAAGGATTTTTTTCATTAATATTAAGTAAATTTCATGTAATAAAAACATTTGCTGTTTTGCCACCGATGTGTTTTCCTGATTCCAGTGTATTATAGGGCTTCCCAGTATATTATAGGGCTTCCCAGTATATTATAGGGCTTCCCAGTATATTATAGGGCTTCCAATACATTATAGTGCTTCCCAGTATATTATAGTGCTTCCCAGTATATTATAGGGCTTCCCAGTATATTATAGGGCTTCCCAGTATATTATAGGGCTTCCCAGTATATTATAGGGCTTCCAA
>JAULBS010003846.1:0-11460 GCA_032355785.1 Symmetromphalus regularis | reverse complement strand
ATTATAAGTAATTAATTTATCTATCGTTATCTATTACATTAAAGGTAATGATTATTTTACTTTAGATTGTTAGTTTTAAGTCTTACTCTGACTGTCAGTTAGTCATCTGCGAAGTCGGAGTCTGGGACAATCGTCGATGAATCGCATGTGGCAAATTTGTAAATAAACTCCTGTAGGTCATCTTCTGTTGTGTTCTTTTGTTTTTGAAAACAGTGACACTAATCTTACAGTGAATCAGGGAACAGACACATGTATTTTTTGTAATGGATTTTTTTTTCAATGCATAATTAGCGAGTCGATCCGATTGTCAAGTTTGAGTTTTATTTTTACTTTGTAGTGTTAGGAGGTAGGGCTAGAGAATTTTTAAGTCGGGCTAGTGAATTTTGAAAATCACTAATCCCATGGCTAGTGTATTTAAAACAAATTCTAGAAGACCTGCACCTTTATAATATGTAGGCCTTTAGTTTTGTGATATCTTGTATCTGCTCAGCTCTTTTAAAAAAAAAAATATATTTATAATTTACAATACATTTAAAAGAACCAGAGTTGGACTATAGTGATTTGAATATGTTTTTTTCTGTAGACAATGTGTCACAAATACTGTGTCTGTAATGTTCTTTACAGTGTCTTTGTTGCAACATAATAAATGTGAATAATTGTTTATTAAATAAGGTACGAGCTCCACAAGGAATGGAACCGAAGATCCGAGTTTTTGATGCAGAACATGAGCGGAGAAGAAAGGCACAACTCATGAAGCTGTTTGACAGAACTCATGAACAAGTAATGATATTTTAAAACTTTTAAATGATGATTTCAGTAAAATTAAATTCACTTTTAGCAAGCTTAAAACCTACCCATGAAATTACAGATGTTAGTCTATTAAAAAAACGGATACATTTTTATTACATCCTTATCCCCATCTATTTTCTGTTGGATCCAGTTTTAGTGTCGTTGTCAATAGCAGTAGCACCTCACAGTGGGAGATATAACCAGGTGATATTTTTGTCTTCTCTTATGTGGGGTACATCTTTTGAGAGTTGATGACCTGTGATCACTTGATCAACTGTGTCCTCACTAGCTTATAGATGTACTGTTAGAACCATGTTTTAATCAGACTGACACCCTAAAGTTAGTTAAAGTAGGTCATGAAAGCATTCCCCATATAAGCTCGTATGTACAAAGAAAAGTCAACATAATTATTATATAATTTTTTTGATTTGTTTTGTTTAACGACACCATTGGAGCACATTGATCTATTAATCATTGACTATTGGATATCAAACTTTTGGTAATTTTGAATATAGTCGATATGAGACTGCCTCCGAGTTTTGAACCACTGTCATCATCTTGAGAGTCTGACATTCTACCTCTGGACCACAGAGACTTACAGAGCATAAGCTGTGTAGGATGATGAAATATATTATTATGGTAATTTCCATATTTTCCTGTTTGTGTTACAGCTTGTGGTATGATTGAAAACAAACAATATAATGGCAAATGTTATAATATTCTCTATGTTTAGCACAAGGACTTACCTTGGTGTATGTTTGTGTTAAGGTCGAGGAAGAGGAAAATCTGATCACAGAGTTGAAGAAGATAGAGTTGCGGAAACGGGAGAGAGAGAAGAAAACACAGGATCTACAGAAACTAATCACAGCGGCAGACAGCAACATTGACAACCGTCGGGCGGAGCGCAGAAACATGAAGAAGAGAATCACGCCACAGCAGAAAATACGAGATAGTGCAGTAAGTGTATGGTATTATTATTAGGATATCAGTGATTGTTGTAAAAACTGAAAATAAGTGTATGGACACTCAATGTTATGATGTCAAAATATTTCCTTATTTGCTTGTGAATTGAATGTTTGTGTAGCAGAAATTTCTAATTTATTTCTTGTCGTGGGAACTTATCTGTATTTAGACATTTACTTGTAATGTATGTGATATTTGTGTTTACAGCAATCTTCGTCTGAAGCTGCTGGAATTAAGTTTGCAGATTTCAAACAGTCTGGTGTTACGTTACGCAGTCAAAGGGTATGATTATTTAATCTTATAGCTACAGTTATAAATCATTTTAACCATTATTTTAAGTAATTTTGTCATTTAATAAACATTTATTAACATAACGACATGTACTCCTTGTGAATGGCAACCGGTGGTCCACAACTGGTTCAACAAAGGCTGTGGTATGTGCTGTCCTGTCTTTAGGAAAGTGCATATGAAAGACCCCTTGCTGCTTATCCGAAAGAGTAGCGTATGTGGTGGCAGTGGGTTTCCTCTAAAGAAATATGTCAGAATTACCATATGTTTGACGTTCAATAGTTGATGATAAGATAAAAATCAATGTGCTCTGGAGGCCTCATTAAATAAAAGAAACTACTTTTTTCCTTGGGCATAGATATATCCATATTATTTACTATCTTAGTGGAAAAAAGACATTAAATCTAAATGTCTATGACTACACAGTTTGGATCTTATTTAAGTAAATTGTTTACTATCTGACTTGCACATTCCTAGTTTGTGGATTAGTCGGGTAAAATTACAGAGAGACTTTCCGTTATCTTTAACTGTTTCTTCTCCAGATGAAGCTGCCAGCATCTGTAGGTCAGAAGAAGATGAAAGCGATTGAACAAGTGCTGGAGGAATTGGGAATAGGTAGAATTTTGTGATAAGTTAAATTCTATCATTAATATAGATACATCTACGTTAACAGTTAGGGGTCATTCACAATATAACATTTTCTTATTTTTACAGAGTACAAATTCATCTTATTTTTAAAGAGGACACATTTTCAGACCTTCTCTCACCAAATTAGAAAATAAATTTATGGGGGATTTCAATTGTTTTATTTTATTTAAATTTGATTTTCCTCCTCCAAGTATGTCAGTATGTGCTGTATAAAAACAGGAAAATGTCAAGACCGCATGTGATTTGCTGTTATTTTGACGGATATTATTATCTTTTTATGTTCATAAGCATTGGTTTTATGTCATCATGTTTGGATGGATTGTTCTCTACTGTTAAGTATTTTCTAGCTCATTATTTAGAAAATAATTACCTATCCTTTGTGGGTTTTTGTAGAATACAACCCAATGCCAACAGAAGAGATAGTTCAGCACTTTAATGAACTGCGTCAAGATATTGTGTTACTGTATGAGCTCAAGTTGGCTTCTGCGACCTGTGAATATGAATTACAGACCTTGAGGCACAGAATTGACAATGGCGGGCAAATCAAGGTTAGCAACAGAGATTTGTTAATGAGTAAATGGCATAAAGTGTGTATACATATATATATAGCTTTGCTTTACATATTTGATGACCTATTTAGAAATACACTGGAACATTTGAACTCTTTGTAATCTAAAATCATTTATTATATTATTTATATGTTTTGGTCTTTAATAAAAGTGTTTTATTTGGTTCATGAAATCTGGGCTACATTCAGGAAGAAATTGCTAACTAGACTAGTTTTAATGCTTTGTGTTAAAGCTAATGAGAATATTTGAAATTGGTGAAATTGCTATGTAGCTACTGCAAATACTAGTCTGTTCTAAATGCAAAACTGATGTTCTGAATGACATTATATAATATAGTTTCCATCTATCTAGGAAACATGTTAGAAGATATTCTCTCTCTGCCATGCAAAATATTTTTGGCACATTCTGTTTTACTTATATTTTTAAGAATTGCTCCCTGTATTAAAACATAATCAACTTATTGTATGGGTGTTTTTTTTCAGCTTGAAAATGAAATACCATCTACTCCAACAGACATAAAAATTGCTCTTGACCTTGGACCTTCAATTCCATCCACCCCAACAACTCCTAACCTTGATACAGGTGGTCGGTTGAGTCCTGCTTCAGAGATTGGAATAAACATCACACCAGACACACCAACCGGTCAAAGAAAGCTTTCAGAAACTATAGATGTAGTGGGAACACCCACCACACCAACAACACCCAATGTAAGTAAATTATCAGGCATGGGATTTGGAAAAAAAGTTATTGGGGATTATTAGGCCTAAAATTCAAAACCATGGGTGCTGGGGTAACACCCTGATAGAATGCCCAGGATTAGGTTCCTTGCTCAAAAATGAATTTGAGTAATTTGGTGGCCAATTTGTTGCCTCAGTGCATAGAAATTGAGAAAAACTGTTTCCATTTGTACATATTTTTTTTTCATAAAGTCTTGGGGCATACGGGATATACCTTGGGACATACTGGATATACCTTGAGACATACTTTACTGGCACTTATATACACTGGTGGGCATACAATTCCCATACCTGAATAATGTAATTTAGTAAGATTATTGCCAGTTATTTTAAAGGGAACCCAGTGTTTGTGGATGTTCTTTGTGCTGCAAGTATGTTTAGTTTTACCAGTGTTATTCAAGTAGTTTTACAGTTATGTTTTCCAATTCTGGTTATTATTTCTCATTCAGTGGGATCAAGTATTGTGTGGGAAGGTTGGTGGTCTTTTTTATCTTTACAGATTTACACAGTGACATCAATCTCTATGGTTGAATATCTTATAAATATCCCCATGTGTTAATCTAATCTAGCATTAGACTTACTGTGCTTCTATAGTGTGAAATAAATGTTATTTACTACTAAAATCAAATTTAGGATGTTGTCAACATATTTGGATTTTCAACCATAAATGTTTTTAACATCAAATGGATTGTGTATTTGTGAGGTAAATTTTTTTTTTTTCAGAGAAAAAGAAAAACTATCATAGAGTCAAGTGCTGTTGTAAAGAAGATAAAACAGAAAGTTTGATCTTTAATCTGATCTTGTATTAACATCTTAATGATGAAAGAGATGACAACAGACTTGAACCATCTACTCCCAAAGTTTGAATAGCATGAACAAAAGAACATGTACATGCCTGTTTTACAGCAGCAATTTTGTTGTAACCATCATAAAGATACCCGAGTTTGTTACATAGGGTTACACATTCTATATCTAAGACAAGGCTTTTGAGAACAGATTTTTGCTCACAGTTTGAACCTTTGGTGGAAAAAAAAGTGTGTTAATTGGTACATACATACTTACATAGGGTTATTAGTGTTCATACATTTGCTTATACACTAAAGATTTTGGCATTTCGAGAAGTGTAATGCAGTACTGAATCTTTGACTTCACAGGTTATCACAAAAGATTATCTGATGTATTGCAATTATTTGTGAGAGGAAAAAGGACAGAAGTAAAAATGTTTTCTCGTAGCTAACTAAAGTAAATGGTTGCCAAGACTACAATATACATGACGTAGTTAATTTTTGTGAATCATAGCACTTCTACCAGTGGTGCAAACAGCACATGTTGAACGGTCTGAAAGAATGAATGTTGCAAGCAGTAAATCTTAAAGCATGACTTTACTTACAGGTGTAATTGGTGCATGGTTTGAACTTAGCAGGCTATAATACAGTTCATATTAAAAAGTCAGAAATTTAAAATTGTTGTTATCATTAGTTGTGATATTTGTTTAATTTCTCTGAGCTGACTATGGTATAGTAGTAGCCTTTATTCTACTATATCAGACCCATGGTATGTTGTGTCAAGTCTGGCTATATAATAACTGTTAGAGCAACAAGGCATAAATGGCATATATTTTACATCTTAAAGCCAAAGGAAATGGATAGACTTGATGGTATGCAAGTATCAATAGTTGAGGTTTTTCATATTCAAGCAATACACAAATATTGTAAATGAAATTTATGCAACCAGTGTTTGGTAACTGCGTTAAAACAGTGTAAATGTATATATCGAGGGCTGACTGCAAAAAATAGTTATGTCCAAAATGGTACATTTGAGAAAAATGAATTTTAAAGTTAAGTGTCATGTAAAATCAGAACACTTATAATTCACAGATTCTTTTTTAGTATGCAAAATGACAGGTCCAAAGCCTTTGATTAGGTGCTGATTGTAAGTGAGCTAAAAAGGACATAACTGTTTTTTGCAGTCAGCCGTCGATATGTAGTTACACACTGTAAAGGGAAAAAAAACAAGCTTCAGAAATTTGGCTCAGTATGTTTGTTGAAAAGATATAATTTAAAAAATTGGTCTTAAACAATTCAGGTATGTTGCTGAACATTAGTCATACAAATTGAAAGTATAAATACAAATAAGAGGAAATATATTTAAAACAAATTTTACAAAGTGTAATCTTTTTTATTACTACCAGACAGTCATTTTACGTCATTGTTTTGAATTATAATAAATAAGTAAACATAAACAGCAAAAATATTAAAATAGATTGTGAAATAAATTAATATAAACTATTATAAAGTAATATATTTGCTCTATCCAGTGGTTTAATAAAAAATTTAACATTTTACTGCATTGTCCACATAACATGAAAATAGCATTATCAACCCTTTTTAAAGCTCTTCAGTTAAAACCAGCAAAAGCATATCTACATGTACAATGATGATTATAGTTTTATAAAGAGCTTAAAATATAAATGTTACCAAATTTGACAAAGTTGTTATTTTATCAGTATACATATTCATTGTTACCATGTAAATACAATAAAATGTTGGTAGATATAACTTAATATGTGGTTCATGGATAAGGTTATAATTTTAACATAAAATAACTAAAGTATATTTTTCATGGATATGGTATGTATTTTCAATATAATTAAAATATCCTGTATATTTAAAAATAAAATTTTAAAAGTGAATAAAACAAAAACATATAAAAGCTATACTACTCTAAATGTTATATTGATAAGCATAATGACCTGGGAAGATTGTACAAACATCACGTATGGCACTTCAGATTTATCATAAATACATTTCTTGTTTAAAAAAACAAAATGTTTATATAATAATGAAATGCACAATAGATTAGGTGCAGTTTCTGGTCATAATTAAAACTTTCATTATGAAAAATGATAATGTATATTACTGAAGTTGTAAACAATATTAAATTTATAATAAAAAATATTTGTACACCACAGAACAAAAGGCAACATTTCACTATTTCAAAGGATTACATTGTCGATTCCAAATGATTTTATTGTCTATTACAAACAATTCCATTGCCATCTTTATGAAAATGGATTTAATGTAAACTTAGAATATTAAACCTTTAATGGACTTCATTGGCATTATCAATGTTTTATTTTAAAGTGTTGAAATCAACACATCAGTTTTTATTTCAGTCAGTATTTTAACACATGCTGTTTTATGTCAGTGTATGGGATGAACAAACAGCATACACTGATCATCTGAACCATGAGCTAGGTTCTTGTTTTAGGTTTCTGGTAGAAAGTATTCTGTCTGTGAGAAAACAAAAGAGTTCAACACAAAACACATTGCACCGAGTGTCTTTGGTTTTGTGCAGCTCCGTTTATAGAGAACAAACATCCTGAACATAATTTTGTCAGTAGTCCGTTAAAACTTGAGGAACACACACTGAAGATTTGAGATGGTTTCTCAAAATAGGCAAGTTATAATGAGGATCACTGCATATCTGAGAACCCACACTGATCATCATCTCAGAATTGTTTTTTAACATCAAGGTCAGTTTCAAACATGAGGAACACAACTGAGATTGTTTTTCCACATCATGGTTCAATATAGTATAAGAAACGCTGAACATATCAACATTGTTTTTCATGTTTAGGTCAATTAAAATGAACACAATGAACATCATGAGTTTGTTTTTGATGTTTAGGTCAATTAAAACAAACACACAAAACATCATGAGATTGTTTTTGATATTTAGGTTAGTCAAAACATGGGGAACACTGAACATCATGAAATGCTTTATGGACAGGGAATCCATTTGGTTGAGGAACGTATGCAAGACACTTTTTGAAAGTTTGAATATAATGATCCGGTTGGTGAATCTTTCAAAGATTTCTCTTCTGCTGTCTGGAATCTTGATTCACTTTTGTCTATTCATTATTCATGTTTCCCTCTTCATACAACTTGTAAACCAACTGCAATATTTTAAAACATTACATATTATAATTATATTACAATAAACAGGAATGAGTATTATAAATTTATTATCCTTGTCATGATCAAGATCGAGTTAGATTAATACAAAATTCATAAAAACAGAATTCTATCTTTTATTAAAAAATTGTGTTTTGAAGTTGGTATTCTCATAAAGAAAATTAAGGTTTTCAATAATTCACTGACTTAACATGTAATGATAATATAAATAACAAAACTGCAAAAGAAACGTGAAGTCCAGTGTCAAAACAAGGTGTTTGCAAAAAAAAAGGATATCCTGTCACACAATACCAAATTGCTCATAAATAAAGTTTAGCAACAAACATTTAATTATAGGTCACAATACTCAGTTTGTTGATTTTAAATATCAAAATAGTGCTTGTTATTGGACTTCTAAGAAGGAAGACCAATGTTAGCTGAAAAGAAATACTTACACTTTTGAATTTGACAGCAAGGCCCTCTACAAACTGTTCTGGGTCCTTGCCTTGAGGTACAAGTGTTGCCAGTGGTCGTCCTGGTCTTTCTCGTTTGTACTGGTCCTCCAGGCCTTTGGGGATGTAGTCTGTGTCAATTTCAACCTAAAATAAAACAATGTGAATTAGATAAGGTCATAATGGTTAACCACTTTATATTATATATCATTATCAAACACTTTTAAGATGGAACAAAAAATAAATTTATTTTCACTTTGGAAAATCATTAATTTATCAGATCTGATAATTTAATTTATTTTCTTTATCTATCTTGGGAATCTTGCATTAAAAGTCTGTAATCATAAAAACAATATATTAAAATAACTATTTTGCCTTAATATACTAGGTTGGTTGTTTGCCAATATTTTGCGTTCATACAAGATACACTCAAATACAGTCATTATTTATTTTACTTACAAGTTTATTACTTGGAACATCGAGCACCAACTCATCATCACGTCGCGCATCACAAATGCGTACAAAGATAGAACCACCCTCAATCAGTTTTATCTAAAGAGAAAAACAAATATAGGAAAACTGTCTTCTACTTATGTTTGCTATCTGTATACAATTTAAAATTAATACACTTGCATTAATTTCGATTTGAGAAAAACAAGAATTAATACTTTGGAAAAAACCCAAGTGACTGATTACTGAAAACTTAAAATGGGATAGGTTTTATGCATAAGAGAGTGAAGAAATGATTAGGGCTGACAACTGATAAATATTCTGCAGTGTATTCCAGGCATAAATGTTTACTGACAATATTGCTTCGAATGTTGCGCTCCATCCATTCACGTGTTGGCTCCCTGGCCAGCTGTTTGAGCATCTGTGGAGAAGGAGCACCCAGGAACAGTGGCAGCTGGAATGTTGTAGTGTAGGCATACTGGTCTTTGAACAGCTGCACTGCAGTCCATGCCTAGGTAATAAAAAATAAACAAATATTTTACCTAATATATTGCCTGCTAAACATTAAACTGTAACTGATAATAATTAATTGAAGAAATTAGATGTCATATAATTCCCCAACAACTCTTATCAGAAGACTCCAGATACTTCTTAAATTTGCTAGTTATCCTTTGCATCATATTTTCAGCAAATTTTGCTGTCTTGGTAGTCATGAATATTTAGGCAAGTTCCATGTTCACTAAAATCAAGTAGGATTCAATCGTTTTCTGCATACAAGTCTAATGGTCTCCTTAAGTATAATTTATTTGGTTGGTTTTTTTCTGTGGCACACAGTTCTTTAAGACTCACTGGATCTCTGTGTAGGGATCTTTAGATATGCATGTAGGAAGTCTTTATGGCACTTTAAATTTTTAACTCAACGTTGTGTACTGAATCAATATTATTTTCTATTTAGCTCTTGGCTTATAGATTTTAAAAATACAAATCCATTGTAATAAAATATAGAATATCTTGTACTCATTTGTTTAGTCAATATTGATCTTCAAAGTGAATGTCTGACCTGTTCAAGTAAACCATATTTATAGTTGTCCCGGGAAACTGTTACAAACACTTCCTGTATGTGTATGATGGCCGTCAGGAAGCGATGGTAGGATCTCCGTGGAAAGTGCTAAAACATATAATAATACATTAAAAATAGTTTTAAACCTTTTGAAAAATACTGTTAATAAAGAAACCTTTGTGAGTATAATGGCCTTTATAAATAAAAAGGTTAAAATATATTTTTAGGGAAGATATCTGAAGTGGACAATTTCTGCCATCATCACTCTTGCCAACAGACCATCTCACTCTCCAGAGTGACTTAATTCATGTATGAATTCCATGTGTATTTATTATTATATGAATTTTGTATACATCTGTACTTGAGTGACTCTGGTAAAAGACAGGGAATAAAGTTAGAAATAGGTTTACTTTGAATCCATCTCTCCAAGCAGGCGAGGTGTTGGTGCTACGTAGATCCAGATCCTCTGTGAATGTCAGTTTATCATATGTTGCATGAGGTGTGCCCTGAAATAAAAGATATCATGCCAGAATGATAATAACAATAATTCATCCAATTAAAAGTCTCAACTGCTGTAAACTGAGCAACAAGTAAATTTTTAACATCTTTAAAAAAATGTATGCATTTAAAAGGTTTTGAAATTTAATAAATTTAGTGAAGTTTGTGTAAATCAAAGTATTCTGAAATTTTAGGAACTGTTAGATAATGCTTGAGGTGTGAGAGTGTATAGAAAATTATGTATGCATTCAATATGAATGTTAAAAAGTGATATATAATTGTTGAATGACTATTTATCAATACATTATTATTATATATTAACTGCAATTGTATTTTAAATTATTAAAAGCATTTGGCCTCAGCAAGATGTGTTTGTGCCGGTGAAGCTTTTTAATCAATTGTTTACAACTTACCAAGTAAAATAGTTTAAAACTTACCAAGTAAAATAGTTTAAAACTTACCAAGCAAAATAGTTTAAAACTTACCAAGTAAAATAGTTTAAAACTTACCAAGTAAAATGCACCTGGAGGATTGAGGCACATGTGAGCATGTGTGAAGTTCGACCAGGGCAGATTCACTGCACTATCTAGAGCAATCTGAAATATCAACAATGATTATCTTTTGTCTTGTATTTTAGAAATCAATAAAATAAACAGCTAAAATGAGTCATTGGGAATTATGGTCATGATCAATAGTATGCTTCATTATTAACCCTTTCCGACTTTGAAATGGGAAATCCCGCTATAAAAAAAATCACTGTTCAGACATCATAACGGGAAATCCTGTTGTGTCTTTTTAACTTGTATTTATTGCCAAATTCGTCATGACTTGATATGCGCAGGTTAGGTAATGCTAAGAACAACATCCTGTTAGAAACATCAATTTTCATCCGATTTTGTATCTAAATGTAATGGAAGCCTAGATTTTTTGTGGCACAGTGTTCTCCGAAAATGACCACGACAGTGATGTTTTATCGGAATATGAGAATAAAAACTTAGACGGAATGCAAGTAGGTGAAATGGTATCATGAATATAAGATGACATACCACT
>JAULBS010003835.1:0-11460 GCA_032355785.1 Symmetromphalus regularis | reverse complement strand
TAATGCCAATGAATTGATGACACTGCACAGTTAGAGTTCAGTAATGTACTCTCACAAAGCTTGCTAGAAGTAGCCCGTGAATTTTACCAAAATTGCTAATCATTTTTTAACATTGGTTAGCAATTTGCAAGTTAAGTGAAAAAAATTATTTTGTGCCTTGTTGTAAATATTTATATGTTTATCTATGTATGTGCATATTTGTGTGTATTTTTGTAAGTTTATGTCCAGGGCCACAACCCTGACACAATCGTGTATCTGGTGTAATAAATAATTTAATAAAATTAAATTAAAATCTATTTCTTCAATAAACAATGTACAAAATAAAGGAGTAAGAAAAATCTAGACTTGCATGAGCAGCAGATAAACAAAATGATCACGCTAATAATTTTTAACTACACTACAGATAGAATTACGTTATGGTAGATTTCCGACATGAACATGTATATAGTGATGAATACATATCCAATCTACAAACCATATCTGACACTGAGTTTGATGCACTGATTTCAAACTCAAGGGAGTTCTTCGGTAATAATACCTGTTGATCATCTACTGTATCATCTATCTGAGAACTCGTCAGTTCTGTATGTTCGTCGTCTGTGTCTAGAAGAAATTCTTTCTTTGGCCCACAAAGCTGATCTGTAAAATAAACAAGAAATTTTAACCAAGACAGAATACAAAATTTTCGGAAGAACCATTTTTTTTATATTCCAGTCCCAGTAGCCAAAATTTATCTTTTGGTAAAAAAGTGGACATATTATGGGTTTTTCATCCCAAAGGTTTGATTACACGTATCATTTGCCTCACATGCACATCAGTGTTGGGTTTTTTATTTCAAAATATTACTTGTCAAGGGGAATAAATATAAAATATATATTAAGGGATTTATGCTCTAAATATTGATTACGAATGAAACTTGCATGCATTTATGATACTATATCTCGCTTTCATATCATGCAAGATATTTTAACTGAACCATGGTATAGGGAATTCCATGTCGAGTCGATAGATTTTTTTTCACATTTACAAATTAGAATTCTTTAAATTTCAAGAAATGTTTTGCAGCTACAAAAATAATCAGACGTTTCAAAAGAATGGCTAATGGGGGTATACCCATCACGTGACTTAATGTATATATATATGTCACACCTCCTTCAGCAGAACAAAACATTATTTTTTCGATTTATTTGTCCGTTAACATAATTCATTATTATTTTTAAAATATTGATAATAAGCTAGATGCGGTGGTTATGTAAGTAGTTGAATGAAGTATTTCTATTGACAAATCAGATGTTTATATTTAAAATTAATTCTTTGTTTGGAAATTAATTAGGTCAAGGGTCCGTGGGACTAACCGTTTAAAAAGCACAAAAATCAAAGATACGACTTTTAATTGTTGCCTGTAGTAATGACACGCAACAAAGTCGTTCCTACGGACCTATATATAGTCTACATCTTGACTTCTGTGTTTATATTTTAATACTATTATGTACAACAATAACGGAAGAACACGCACGATAGATAAGATAAACAGATAAATATATCAGTTGTATAATTTACAAGGTATCGACACCTATAATAAAATATTGTTAAATAAATCTTTTCTTAAAGGTATAATTATATAATGCGCACGACAACAATGAAAAACTATTTTCTCATTCTCTATTGCAGCACTAGAATAACCTTAAATAAAAAGAGATTTGTTTTTAATACCAACCTACTTCAATTTGAAGCGGATGGGTACTAAGGCGCAATATAGTTAGACATTTGTGATTAGCTTTTGTTACAGAGTTTAAATATGATGAAAGAGAAGGTGATTTCTTTATTAGTTTTTAATTTACATGAGTTTGCTGTCAGGTTACTAGTTGTTCTGTGAAATATATCACTGAAACAATTCATAATTTATTTTCAACTGTCGTAATTATGGTTTTGTGATTAACTGAAGAACAAGTTAAAATATGTTCACGGTTTAAAGTATTTAAAATATGTCGAACATAGGAAAACCATGCCAAATTAGGTTGAGTTACTGACAGATTCTGGTCTTCTCTGAATGCATTACAAATCGTACCTATATTAGTTAAAGTTCTTAGGATCCAGAACTCATGCGTTTATTTTTTATTATATTTTGAAGGATATAGCGGTTTAATCTAACTTCCTAAATGACGAGAGTTTCATATTTAATGCTATTTTCACATATATTTAAAATTTATTTAATTGTTTACTATTTGCAATTATAACATTTAGAAAATATAGTAAATGATGTCAATACTTTAGAAGTCATTGTACTTTTCAAATTTAATCTGGGAATTGTTAAACTTTCATACACTATTCCTTATATTCTAAATAGTTAATATTTTAAGATTCATAATGCTTCTTGAATAATCATTTGATTTGTAATTGTTAAACTTTTCTATCATTGCCATTTTAGAAACTAACGAAATAAACGAATGTTTGTTTCACGACTTCCCAACACATCATTTGCGAATATTAGGTTTCAAACATACTGTGTGTGCGATTCAAGGCCTTCTAATGAAGCCAGCTGCAACCTCCACCTAAGCTATTCTTTCCCATTAGCAGCAAGTGACCTTTTACATGTACTTTTCTACAGAATGGACAGCACATACCATGTTCTTTGTTATACCAGCTGTAGAACACAGGATGAAACGAGAAAAAACAACATTAGGTCAGCTGAAGGTATTCGATCAGACGGACACTATCTCTTATATACGTTCCACTCCACTTGACACTAATAAATTGATTTGCATTTTCACATACACTGTGTGCCAGAACCAATTATCTCCACCTTCAATCTGAGAAAACAACACTGAAAACTTTGGAATGCATTTAAAAATAAAAATAGTATTTTTCACTATATGTTCTGCTATTGTATAAAGAAACAGTTAATTTAAATATTAGTTAGTGAAAGGCTAGTACACATTCCCTTGACGACAAAAAGGTGACTAATTTTTCTAAAATTCACAATATCATCGGTTCTGGCACTAACCCCTCGATATGTTAAAAATAACTTACCATATTGACGTCTTCCAAATATAAAATATGGCACTTTCATATCTATTATTTATTTATTTATTTTATTGCTATTATATTATTATAAAAAAAAATTCTTTCTCTGATTTATAATATCTGGAGCCAAACATATTAAGTATCATTACTTAAAGAAACTTATTAAAAAAAACACACCCACAAATTACAAACTGAAAAAAAGAATTTGATGTGTTTAAGAATAGATGTAGTAAAAACGAAAATATACCACCGCATTGCCATCGATAATAGCTAGAATATCTGTGCCACCGCACCTGTATAATATGCACTATACCAAATTCTGTCTGATAAACCTGTAAACAAATGTGTTTCTCTACAATATAGTGTACTTCTGTCACGATCTATTAATATTAATTAATATGCTTACTTAAATAAGTCTTACGTCAAGAGGAATGCAGGCATATATTGTTTTGTTAAATGAATATTATAGAATGTACAATAATTTAACATATTTTAGTAATAAACTACACATTTATCGTCATTCCATAAAATGTTGTTTTGCCTGGTGCTTGTGTTTTGTCTTCTAAAATATTTGTTTCAAGAAGAAGGGAAGGCCTATATTGTTTTGTTAAATTAATATTATAGTGAACAATATTTTTTTAACAGTTGATAATTTTTTGCCCCATTAATTGTCCAATAATTTCATATTTTAGAAATAAACAACACACATTCAAGAACACATTTGAAATATTAATGTAAAACATATTTTTGACTCTTCCGCTTTTAATATAGTATTCCATTAATTATTATTATGTTTTAGCATGTATGTTTAAATTGAATAAAATGATATTTAAAAGTAATGAGAACTGTGAAGAAAGTTATGTTAACTGGGAAAGAAGACAGGTTCATAAATGGAAATGACGTAAATGTTTTAAAACCGGATAGAACGAATAAATAACTTTTTAGAAATCAGTCCGACAATTAACACATTTCCAGCCATGTCATTTTCAAATACGTACGACCCACGACTTTTGCCAAATTTAAGTTTTAATACCTCATCTATTGTTGCACACGCAACAAAATGAAGCCAAACACAAATAATTATATTCTGTATACTGTTCATCATTGAAAATAAGTATTTTAAATTACTCTCTATATATTTTCCACGCAGACAAGCTTATTTTTATAACAATAATCACGACTTGTAGGTACTGGGATCAAATCTCAGTCGAGTTATGAAACTTTTATTTCAATACCGGCTCCAACCCAGAGAGAATGCACCGCAAGGCACAGTGGTTAGTTGTACGCTATGTACACCGATCAGTGGTCTACAACTTGTTTATCAAAGACCGTGGTACGTGCTGTCCTGTCTGTGGGAAAGCACATAAAAAAGACCCCGTGTTACTAAACGGAAAGAGAATAATTATGGAATGATAGGTTTCCTCTAAAGATCATAAGTTGCAGAAAATATCATAGGTGTAACATTATAACATATGATTAAACAATTGTGCTGGGGTAGAATCAATCCTTTTCTTTCTAAAAAAACAAACACAAAAAACCCACTATTTTTTTCCCAGTCGAGTCACTGTATCTTGTTTCATTGTTACGTCCTTGCAATGAGGAAACTGCGTACAAACATTGGTAAAAACATTTTTTTATTGTCCCCAGAAACAAAAGCAGAGTTAAGGTTTCGTGTACGCAGACGCGTTTAACGCCCCTTGAACTCCCTTGCAAACCATGCTGTTGTCACAGTCGATGATTATGAATAACATTTTACTGTTGATAGTTTAAATTAATATGTATGCCCACAAAAGGCTGTCAGGTCAAATGTCGGAAATTAACGTGCTTATACCAAATAAATGTTCAAGCATGCTTGTTGTGGATGCAAGGTCTGAATTACGCCGGGCATTGTATCCACCAAAAGAGGGGTAAAATACGGATCTGCAATATACAATAAAGAAAATTCTGGAAATTTTACTTTGTGCCAAATTAAGGATAATTTAAATGTGTCGAGCTAAAAAGTGAGGTGAAGTTGGACGCAATTTTGACGGTTTTCCTAATTTTTTTTATTAGGACCCTTAAACATTAAATTTTGAACCAGGAATAAAAACTGAGTCCTAAACAGAACCAAGGGGTAGCCAACATGGACCCAAGAGCAATTTCTTTAGTTTTATATAAATGGTTCATTATATAGTTCTATATTACTTAATAGATTTAATCTCTTCTCTTGAGTGTGTGAAACAGATTTAAGGATGCGAATTGGGGCGATACATAAACCTAAGCCAAAAGGAACCTAACTCCCTAATACCTATCTCTTTGACCTAGCAGCCCCAGTTCGCACCCCTATACAACTCCATGATGAGTGTTCATTTTTACAAAAATTTAGTTAAAATCCTAGTTTTTAATACATATTGATTATTATATCAAGTAACAAATACTAATAAAATTATGTCGTTTACTAGTAAATAATAATAATAATAAAAAACAAAACAAAAAACATTATATAATAAATTTGTAGACAGTTCGAACGTATTATTTATTTATTTTTTAACGAATATTTAAGACTTAATAGTTTCCTTCTAACAGCAAGAGGAGGTATTCCAAGTTCACAGTGCCACGATCCTCAACGCCTGATTTTGAATCTTATCAAGTTTAATTAAATGGTTTCTTGGTGCGCAACTTAAAGCTTGTGCGCCATATTCTAATCTAGATAATATGAGGGCGTTGAAAACCGTAAGCATTGTTCCTCTATCTGATCCCCTGTCTGTACCAGCAATAACTCTTAATACATTTATACCTGGTTTACATCGACTAATTACATCATCTATATGGGATTTGAAGGTCAGATTGTGGTTGAAGGTAACACGTAAAATTTTTACCTTGTGAACCTGAGGAATTTGTTTGCCATTTGAAACCAAATTAATTTGTTCTTTTGATTTGGCAATAACATTTCTGAAAATCATGCAAACTGTTTTAGTAGTAGACCTTTTAACTCCCCATTTTCTAGCCCAATCTTGTAAATTGTTAACATCATTTTGAAGAGCATTATTAAGTTTTTGTAATGATCTTTCAGCTCTCCAAAAGGGAGTATCATCCTCAAAAAGTCCAATTTCTATTTTGTTTGCATTTTTAGGTTTCTTAAGATCATGTTTTTGAAGATACCCGACTAAATCGTTTATAAAAATTCCAAATAGCGTGGGAGCTATTACCGACCCTTGTGGAATACCGTTTTCCAGGTTTATTATATTTGAGTGATTACCATTTACATTTTCTCGCATAGTTCTACTAGAAATAAACTGTTCAATAAAATTAAGCATTTGACTATCAACTCCCATATCAGCCATTTTAATCAAGAGCCCTCGACGCCAAACCATACCATAAGCTTTCTCGATGTCAACAAATACACCACCTACTCGTTTAATATTAGTTTGTAAGCTCACTAATTGATCAGTGGTGCTATTGTTCTTGCTAAATCCACTTTGAAAAACAGTAATGAGTTTATTTGTTTCTAAATAGTGAACCAGTCTGTTGTTGACGATGGTTCGAATGTTTTAAACAGATTCGACGTCAGCGATATGGGCTTATAGTTATTTGGATCAGTGAGGTCCTTTCCGTGCTTGAGAAAACTGAAACCTCGGCATGTTTCCAATCACCGGAAACAACCCCAGTGGTCCAAATTAGGTTGAAAAGCTTTAAGTATATCTCTATCAAGTTGTCTGGCAAATGTTTAAATAATTCATAACTAAATTTGTCTTGGCCAGTAGCTGTCCCTTTATGCTTAACACATGCATTTAGAAATTCTGTTTTATTAAAAGGTAATATGTATAAATCAAGCCTACTTCGATTTTCAATAGTAAATTTTTGTTCTTTTTCTTTATCTTCTTTCTTAAACATCATTGGAAAATTAGAATCACTACTATTTTTACCAAACGTTTTGGACAATAACTGAGCTTTTTGTAAATTTGTAACTGCTTCTTTGTTTTTACTTAACACCTCCGTTTTAGTTGACTTTTTCCCCATAATACGTTTTATGTTGTTTCATATTTCTTTAATAGATGTGTGCTTGTTAAGGGTGTTGCAGTATTTTTCCCATGATTTTTTCTTTGATATTAATATTTTTTTTTGATACAGAGTATTTAATCTCTTTATAATCTTTAAGAGTTTCAGGGGAGTTAGCCTTTTTTAACTTTCGTCTCAATTTTTTTCTTTTAGTAACGAGTTCGGCTAATTCAGAATTCCACCATGGTGCCAACTTATTTAATTTAAAAGGAGCTGTTTTGGGTATTGTGTGGTTAGCTATATCAGTTACTTCTTTCATTAACTTTTTATTAAGAATTTCAATGTCTACTGAACTTATTTCTTCATCTTTAAGTTTTTTACATTTATTACGAAATACATTCCAGGTAGCTTTTTCAAATTTCCACTTAGAAACAAATATGGGGTCATCTGTCCACGAGGTTTTAATATTATATTTAGTAATAATGGGATAATGATCACTATTTAAAATGTCTAAAACTTCCCATTCACATTCAGAACTTAGATTAGGTGAAACCAACGTTAGATCCAAACAAGATGAAGTACCACAAATATCATAAAAATGTAGAGGAGCCATCGTTTAAGCAAACAAGGTTTTTGCAATCCATAAATTCTTCAATTATTGCTCCTTGTTTATTTGTTTTAGAAGACCCCCAGAGTTCATTATGACTATTAAAATCACCAACAAGGATATTATTCTCATCATTATTTATTAGTTTGTTAAAATCAGCAATCGTTATAGAGTGCTGTCCATTTCCTGGAAGACAATAACAATTATATATATTCATTGTGTTCTTTAATACCCTGTATTTCTATATTTTGGTATAGGGAATGCTTATTTTAATAAAGAAGGCCAATCCAGTTAGGATTTGAATTAACATTCTCACATCTATTTGGGTATCTAGTATGATGTTAGGTTTATTGCTTGGCACTACAGGGAAACATTTTGGAACACTATCTGATGAAATATCACCACTTTGCCTATTTTTAACAACATTGGCATAGCACATTTCACACCTGCCTTCACCAAATCTGCCTGGATGTTTAAAAGTTGTCTTCTGATAATTTGAAGTTAACTGAGTTTCTTTTCTGGACCTTTTAATTGCAGGTTGAAGGGCAAGTTGGTACTGTCTACAACCAGAAAAATGTGACATATGAGTCCCACCACAATTTGAACATTTAATAGGCAGACTGCATGGGTTCCCCACCCCCCACACCGGTGACATACTCTGCATTCCTTATGTTTTCGGAAAGTGTGTTTTGTATGTCCCCATTTTTAGCAATGAGAACATTTGTTGGGTTTGACGATAAAAGGGTTTGCCCAATACCTTCTCCCATCTATATACTTTCCAAATGCGTTTTTTCAGCTAGGAAAATGTCTATATAGCTGTTGTTCCAGAATTCTACTTTTACAACTTTAAGTTCATGGTTTTCCTTCATAAGTGTGTCTTTGACAACTATGGGACTGTACCTAACTTCGTCGGTTTTTATTATCAGCCTCAGTGGGTTTGTAAGAGGTACCATAACATTTTCCGGAAGTTTATCTGCAACAGTAACCCAGGGTTACCAGTGGCCTTTATCTGATTTTCCCTTCCTGTGTTCATGATCGGGGGAATTAACTCTAGCCCTTTCTTTTACACACACACTTCCTCTTGCCTCAAAAGGTCCCCTTTTCTTTCCAACCACGTATTTCCAGGGTTGCCAAGGTCCTGAATTCTGACTTTCTTCACCCTGTTCACAGTTGGAAGGGACATTGCTTTTAGCCTTATTCCCGCCCATGTCCTCCCCAAAGATAAGCTTCTTTCTACACGGAATCTGCTTTCTAATTTGATTCTCCTTGTGTGTAATGAAGGGCAATTCATCTTTACCAACTGTATCCATTAGTTCAGCAGGTGTATCATAAGGGAGTTGGATTTCTAGGGTATGGAAAGTAATCTAAAATCCCTCCCAAGGCTGTGAGTTTGTAGGTATCCACGTGGATTTGCCAAGTAAACGTAAGTCTTTACTGGAGCCCCAAATTGGGAAAACCCTATTTTGCCAGTTAAAAGAGTAGTTTGCATATGCAAAACTCATCTCTTGGGAATGGTTACAGTTGCCAAAGTAATCCATTATTGTCCAGACTTCTTGGTTTTTTGGAATACGCCCATTAACACCAATGGTCAAACATTCGGTTTTAATTGGCTCACTCTAAAATCATGTCGGATGTCTGAATCTGCTGATTTGTTTCACTGCATTTAATTGAATTAAAAGCATCAAATCGGTTTTTTGTATGAAATTTTGTCAAATCTTTTTCTAGATAGGATTGTTGTGCGTGTATTTGCAAATGTTCTTTAACACCTGGGATTGGAATTTTTAACAGGGAACTTATTGACTCGGATGTGGAGTAAGCAGAGTTATTATGTGAAGACATTACATCATCATCAGAGGTACCGGTGCACACATTTGTGACACCCGACCCCTTCCGAGTCGGAATCGTCATCATGGCTACTTTCGTTTTTTTCCGTCTGTGGTGTTTATTTGCTTGGCATTCTCAAGTGTACCTGGAGACATTTGTTTTAAATAGGGATCAACACATCTGTTGTGTTTGTCTAAACTAAAAGTTTTACCACCTGAGCATTCTGGGGCGTGGCCCTCGTGCGCCGACTCAGCACCTAAAACACATTATTTATTAATGACACTGATGTTTAATCTCTCTGTAACATTGCTGCAGATAATATTTGTTTCTGGTGTGGAAATGGAATAAATATTTCGATTTCGTGGACTGACCGTGAACAGTGGTCACTCAGATAACCAACCCACGCTTGGCTATTGTTAGTGATTTAACCTATAATAAAAGCGAAGCAAAATCAAATAATAAACATGCGTATTAATACATATAAAACTAAAATGCAAACCTTTTAAATAATAAATAAGATTTAGCCGACCTGGCTAGGCAGTAGCAAACAAAATACAAAGTTAAATTATCGAGAAGTTTCCAAAAGCTCCCAGTCTTTAAAAGTTAGCAACAGTTGCACGAGCTAGGAAAAACGCGTCCTCTCGCTACGTTCTCGTCAAAGCGAACCGGTTAAATTAATACGTATGTCTGCAAATTCTGGTTGTAAGCCAAATTATTGATAAACGACCATCTTCTAAGCTGGATAATTATAATTATATGCAGTCAGTCAACATTAATTAGTGCCACTTCTATGCTGCACAACAATCAAAGATACAATGATTTTTAATTGTTTTATATAGTGTTGCCACAGCACTAGGTAAGCAACACTGTCAAAAAGCATTAACGATTAGAAATGCGTTTATACATTTCAATGACACGAGTACTGGAGGATTATGTTCAATTTGCGCGCCTAATTGCTCTTAACTATGACTGTTGTTGAACATCATTAGTAACTGTCAGTTTAATACAGAAACGTATAGTCTACATCTTGACTTCTGTTTATATTTAATATACAACATAACTGAACAAACATTAACAAAGATAGAACGACTTCTTTATCACTATTATAAAATTGTACCACATCCAAATCATTATTGCCCATGTTACACAGAATATTAAATCACAACACTTGTGAATAGATGACCAACGGTAGGAAAGTCCGAATTAAGAAATACTGGGAGATATCATACAGGAAGACAGATTTAGAACACAAATAAGAACGAAATAGACATTACTTATCTCCCACGAAGTCAAGAACTTAACGAAGGAAGCTGTTTAAATGCTCAGATTGTCCCCATAGAGGGGGAGAGCAATTTTTAAACATGCGTGGGTAAAAACAGGTTTTATCTTTTTTTATGATCCCAAAGTATAAATTAATGATCATACAAAATTATAACAAAAAATCAGATGGTTCAATAATCACTTTGATGAAAAATAAACAAGAAAATGTTCATCAGTGAAATGCACGAACTGACACAATCTAAACACTGTTTAAATTATCCCAATTAGTAAATCCAAAATGTTCCTTTTAACTGACGAATCTTTGCAGAAATATAGTAACCCAAAATCCCAAACTGGGTATAGCAAACTACGTTCACAAACTGCGAACCCGAGTGTCTGCCACCACTCAATACACATTTGTTATACATGCTTGGATTGGTCTAAATGACATCATGTGACTTTAAAACAAAAAACGTTCATAGATGCATGAACCTGTTTTGCACTATTTCGGACTATAACCGAAACTACTTTATGAATCGCCAAGGAATTTCCCCATATCCTATTTTTAAACTTGTCCAAAATGGACGGTCTATTTTGATTATTGGTTGGCATCCCGTCCAATGTGGGCTATATACCCGCTATAGAGCAAATCCCTGCAATTTTATGGCAACATATGCTTCAGTTTCCAACAACATTACAAGAAATATCTAGATATACAATAAAATTGCCAACTTACGCGCTTATTACATCCTTTTCACAGTAAATCC